>REGL01000005.1:475900-492259 GCA_004194395.1 Aurelia aurita complex sp. Pacific | reverse complement strand
CCCCCCCGGGAAAAAGTTGTGCCCCGTTTGTGTGGCTATATGATGGAGCTGTAACTTCAATTTTCCTTGGAAGTGTCAACTTTCAATTTTCAACTTTATTGTCTACACAGTTGAATAGATCAGGCTTCAACCATGGGTGTGGGTGAGCAAGGTGTTTATTGTTTTTTTTTTGTACATCCTGCTAAAAATTTGCAACACATAATTACTTGCTTATAAGCTACTCTACTCTACTACTAGGACAAGACCACGGGGAGCAATAACTATGTCTACACACGTATTGCATAATAAAATGTATACGTCAAAAACAAGTAAATTTAAAGTAAAGGGTTCTGGCGTTTTATCTATTTATTTTTTGACATTGATAGAGAAAAATAGCACTGCTGTATTGGAAACAATTAATTTTTTTACTTTCGTGTGCATCCACTTGTCCGACTGGCTAAAACAAGGTCTCGAAAACAAGGACAGATTTTGTAAGACAATAGCATGAGTTGCTTTTGATTGACACTGCAATTCAAAGCGATTATCGATCGCAGACAAAGGAAATTTTCTCGACCATACATTCAAAATAAACGAAGCCGCAAACGTTTCTCTGAAACCCAAGTAGCTAGCACGCTTGTTGTGCATTGGAGAAATTGTTTTTACGAGCAAACATGAGCTTGTATCGAAAGAAGAAGGATATATCTACACATCTACCTTGGGCATTTTATTTCTTTGGTTCAGAAGCTGAGCAGTAAGTGTTTTAATTACACCCAAAAAATAAGAGAATTGAATCGCCTCCCAATCGGCTTTTGAATCAAATAAATTGAATGCCAGTGGTAGAGGTGTAGATATTTCCTTCTTCTTTTGGATATATGCTCATGTTTGCTCTTGAAAATAATTTCTGGAATGCACGACGAGCGAGCTAGCTACCTTTTGTTTTGAATTACTGGTTGAGAGAATTTCCTTTGTCTGTTTAAGTTTCAGATAAGATTTTTTCCGAAACTTTTTGGTCCGAATTGCCTTTTAAAACGTCCAAAAACTTTGTTGGCTAAACCAGTTTCGAACTTTGGTTAAAATTAGGGTAATTTTATGCAAATATAACCCATGTCAAGCCAAGATGTCATCAATAAGCAATTATCAATTTTATCAATAGAGGGAAATTTTTTGAGATTTTTCAAGAAGTGTCCGAAACCGTTTGTCTGAAGTTTTGCCTTTTCGGTCGGAAGTATTTGAATGTTGACGTATGCCCTTTCATCTCAAGGGGCATATAATCCATTAGGTGTCTACCGTATAGCTTGAAACATTTCATTGGAAATCTTTTTTTCCGAGAAATCCTAGAAATAATACCTGCTTTCAATGCTTTCAAAGCTTTCCAGGGTGCTGTTAGGAGGAAAAAGGAGGAAACATTCTGCAAATGCTTTTAGTCACACAGAGTAAAATCAATCATGAATTCTTACAAGCTTGCATTCATTTAGTTTTACTGTGTTTCTCCTTTTAGTACCGTGGAATTGCAGCAAGATATCATAACTGTACGTCGCTTCTAATGGCTACACAGCAGGAACTCCATGGAAGAATCCCCAACGAATTAAACAGAGAATTATCACATGAAGATTCTTCTAGTATGTGTATATCGCTCAGGAGTACGAGTAAAGATCATTGCGATGTATGTCAACATTCATCGAAAAAGCAAGGGGACAATCAAAGCTTTACTCGTGGAGAAATGTACCAATTTCATCAAAACCTCATTGGTACAAATTCTTGCAGTTGCTTCCCCAGAAATTGTTATGATAATTGCAGTTACTTGAGTTTGTGCTGTGTTCAGCTGGAGAACAACGAGAAATTTTTTCTTAAAGATTTTTTACAAGAGATGAAAATTAAAAGTGATCGAGTTGGAAACAACACTGACGAGATACTGAAAAATGCTTTTGATTCTTTAGTAGGAGCTGTCAAAACTATGATAGATGCCACTGCGGACGGAGGAGCTGATATTAGCTCCAGTCTATTGGCAAATACAAATTTTAAATCAAGACTATTAGATAGCAGGACAGAAAATTCAAACAAAATTGGACAAATAGAGCTAAAGAAATTACGGACGAGTTATGAATCGAATTGGGTGAAAAGAGGAGAAAAGAATATTTTTAAAAATGTAATAGGCAAGAACTTCACTGCTGCTGACTTTGATGGCCTAAGGTGCAAAACAAATCGAACTGTCAATTTTTTCTACCTTGATATCGAAATTCATAAAACAATGGTGAGAAATTTAGGATTCAATCGAGAGCATATCAAGAAGATGACGACATTAGCGCTTGTTGACGTCAAGGTAAGTTTGTCGATAGATTATCATTTGAAAGAGCAAAATAGGCATTTTCATCCCTCACAGGACTTCATGTCCCTGTGTGTTTGGATAAAGGCTTCAGCCCCTAATAATTTTGAAACGGTAGTGCTACATCACAAGGCATTAGATGCATTGTTCTCCATTGTTCCAGGAAGAAAAGCCCACCCAATCAGCAGCGCTTACTGCGGCCCTATTTTTGTTCACATTCTGGCTGTCTCAGTATGTCATGCCTCCCAACCCCACTGCCAACAAGTTTCAAACGCTTTCATCTTGCACCAGAACAGTTTTCTGAAGGTGAAGGTGAAGTTGCGGTTTTTAGCACCAAGCGCTGGGATCGCAGAGGTAGAATAGGCCTAATCGAGTCCGCGACCCCTTGTCATGACGCTCAAGTGGTGGGGCCCTACTGGGTATCGAACCCTGTCCGCCTGACTGTTCTGGCTGCAATGCCAGAGGATTACACCACTGCGCCACAACACCTTCAACAGTTTCCTTTTTAATCATTGTGGAGAGAAATCATCAAGCACCTTATAAGTCATGCAACAGACCGGTTTCACCCAATTTCAGGGCTCATCAGTGCAGCTAGACAGTATCAGGCCTGCTCATTTTAGGAAGAGAAATTCCCCCTAGGGCCTTTAATAGCACTTGCGTGGCAGTGCGGCTCGTCACTTGTCTTACAAAGACGCATGCGTTGATCTCCCGTTTTAATGCTTTATCTTGCTTTTGTTTCAGAGTGAAGCAACTTACATCATGCATAAGAATGTACCAATAACTAAGGAAAGCATGGGTATGTTTCAGGTCACTCACATGTGTTTATCAATCCGATTCACTCCGCTCCGCATCAACAAGGACAGATAATGTTACAATAGAACTCGCTACTTTTTATTCACACCTAGATACAAAGCAATTTGTAATTGCAGACAAGGTAATTCCATGATCGGTTGGTCAAGACATAAACAAAAACAACGCAAGCCGCAAAAATTGCCCTGAAACCCGGGCCGCTAGCTCACTCGTTGTGCATTCCAGAAATGGTTTTAAAGAGCAAATATTAGCACATATCGAAAGAAGAAGGATGTATCTAGACTTCTGCCTCGGGCATTTTATTTTTTTCGTACAGAAGCTGAGCAGTAAGTGTTTTGATTACACCTAAAAAAGTACGAGATTTGAATCCCCTCCCAATTGGTTTCTGCACAAAATGAATAAAATGCCCGAGGCAGAAGTTTAGATATATCCTTCTTCTTTCCATATGTGCTAATATTTGCTCTTTAAAACCATTTGTGGAATGCACAACGACCGTGCTAGCGACCCGGGTCTCAGGGCAATTTTTGCGGCTTGCTTTGTTTTTGTTTATGTCTTGACCAACCGAGCATGGAATTCCCTTTGTCTGCAATCACAAATTGCTTTGTATCTAGGTGTCAATAAAAAGTATCGAGTCCCATTGTAACATTATCTGTCCTTGTTGCGCAGTGGTGTAATTCTCTGACTTTGCAGCCAGAATAGTCAGGTNCATGTGTTTATCAATCCGATTCACTCCGCTCCGCATCAACAAGGACAGATAATGTTACAATAGAACTCGCTACTTTTTATTCACACCTAGATACAAAGCAATTTGTAATTGCAGACAAGGTAATTCCATGATCGGTTGGTCAAGACATAAACAAAAACAACGCAAGCCGCAAAAATTGCCCTGAAACCCGGGCCGCTAGCTCACTCGTTGTGCATTCCAGAAATGGTTTTAAAGAGCAAATATTAGCACATATCGAAAGAAGAAGGATGTATCTAGACTTCTGCCTCGGGCATTTTATTTTTTTCGTACAGAAGCTGAGCAGTAAGTGTTTTGATTACACCTAAAAAAGTACGAGATTTGAATCCCCTCCCAATTGGTTTCTGCACAAAATGAATAAAATGCCCGAGGCAGAAGTTTAGATATATCCTTCTTCTTTCGATATGTGCTAATATTTGCTCTTTAAAACCATTTCTGAAATGCACAACGAGCGCACTAGGGACCCGAGTTTTAGGGCAATTTTTGCGGCTTGCTTTGTTTTTGTTTATGTCTTAACCAACCGAGCATGGAATTCCCTTTGTCTGCAATCACAAATTGCTTCGTATCTAGGTGTGAATGAAAAGTAGCGAGTTCTATTGTAACATTATCTGTCCTCGTTCTCTGCATTCCATCTCGTGCAACTGCACCAATCCGATGTGGCCCCACTCCATTTGTGCTTTGCAGTTGTCAATGACAATAGATTTAGACTTCACAGTGAAGGTTGATTCGATGTCGTGTAACTGCGTGCGATTTGGACGAAGATGGGTCGAAATCAATCCGATGCGGAAAGCAATCCGGTATCTTGTAACCCAGGCCTAACTGGGGCCTCAAGTTTTCAGGAACCAAAATTCTCTTTCTTGAGCTTGAAACCAAACAACCTATCAAGTTCAAACTCTGCTTCTCGAGATGTTTTGATTGGTACCTGCTTGACAAGGTTTCGTGACAAATGAAAAGTTTCAGGATGAAATAGAAATTTTGTGGCTAGAAATATTATTTGTCCATTAAGTTTTTAGGAGTACTTTGCTGATGAGTAAATTACCCTCAAAATGGGTTTATCCCCAACCATACAGTTGTTCATCCTCCAAGATAGTACCGTGGCTAATGTGTGCTTTGTTTATTCTTTAGTGACGTTTGTGACGAACCATACCAACGGGAGATTGGAAAGATGGCTTCGATCAGCAAAACGAAGCAGACAGTGTCCTGAAGACGAGGCTGCGACTTGTATTATTGAAGTTACAACTGGTTCTTTCCAAGAAGTTGTCCTCGATATTTCAAAGGTGATTAAGACAAGTCTGAGGTCTTTCTCTTTTCCATGTACTTGGCTCCATCGTCAAGTATACTCTCGGTCAGGTGGGCGAAGTTAAAGGACAAGTCCGGGGTTGGTATGATTGATGATAAAATACAAGATAATACTGCTATGAATGATGTATGATACTTTTTTCCATTATATTTCGCCTTCTCCTTGTGAAATTACGTATTCAAATAAGCAATTTGAGCGAAGTGACGTCATATCGCACAAACGAAAGCGAGGCTGTGTGATTGTTTTTCGCCTCTTTATCGGTGAAAGCCTCTTTATCGTGTTCTTGAGCCATTTTCAATGCATGAGCACACGATAAAGAGGCTAACCTTTTTGGCCACTGGCGCCTTCCTTATCCTTTTCTTGTTGGTCTATTTCAGGATGTGCTAATAATGTACTATGCTCCGTGGTGTGGCTATTGTAAGCAAGCCTACAAAGTATTTTTGCAACTGGCAAGGTTTCACAAAAATGTGCATACACTTCGATTTGCAAGGTAAGCCATTCAAGTCAAATTATTTCGGGAAAAGCTGTCACGTTTTGTAGTAAAGAACTATAATTTTGTTTTACAGCATTACAACAAGTTGTTATGTATTTCTTTTTTAGCAGAACCTGCCAAAGCTTTAATTTGATCCCGAGTGTTATATCCTAGACTATAATTGTGTTTTTGTTTATTTGCCATTATTTATTGTAAACACTCATACTAACATTGTTTTTGGGCAGTTTGTTAATTTGTGATTTGATGAATTTCTTCCTCATAATAGACCTTTTAGCTATTCTGCAAAAGAGCCTGGATCGATCGCTATTTTCATACATTTTTATACACGAAGTTCGATCGAGTGGCGTTAGAGCCTCTATTACAATTGTGCACATTCGAAAATTCTACAGAATGCAATAAAATATCGTTCGATTCGGATTCTTTTCAGAATAGCTAAAAGGTCTATTGCTCAAATTTTGTAAGAAAGCCTTTTTTGCCCTTTTGCCTTAGAGGGGCTTCTAAGAGACGTTGTGCCTTTGATAGGCTTCCAAGAAATGTTGTAATATTCTTTTATTCTTTTCTGAAATATTAAAGATCTGAGGTCTCGAAAATTCTTGAAAGTTGATTGCAAAATTTGAACATCGAAACATGAATCATACAAAAGTGGGGTATTTTTTGACCATATTTCGCAAAGCAATATCGAGACAAAATGGCAACAAATTTCGGAAAATCCTAAAGGAACTTTGAAAATTACTAGACTCAATACAACGTCCCAGTTACAACAACAACAACAACAACAACTGTAGTGATCGACTGTAAAAATGGAATGTCGTGAAAACATTGGGACGAGTGGATTGAGTCTAGAGAAATACCCTTTGAGCACATCTTTTTGATACATGACTGTTTGAATTGAAGGAAATCATGTTTATCTTATCTCGCATAATATTTTTTCGACAGAATAAACGCGGATGAAAATGATTTGCCGTATCATTATACTGTGGATGGTTACCCAACGTTCTTATTCTTCCCCATGGGCAGGTAAGGAAAATCACATGCTAGTTGCTCCTAAGAAAATGTTACCCAGTGAATAAAACAACTATTAGGCCTAGTTTAAACAGCGTTTTTTGCCGTGTCGAATCGAACTGTATTAAAACGGCGGAATCTGTCCTGTCTAAAAGTCTGATTTAAGCATCGTTTTTTTTGCCGTTTCCGATTGAAGTGAAAATGGTTAAAATGGCCATTTTTCAAAAGGCACAAGCGCAGTGGCTGATCATACGTAGAAACTGTGGAACATGGCCTAGAGTTGATTTAATTAAATGCGACAGAAATACGATGTTTAAATCAAGTCGTTTTTCTGCCGTTTGATACGACAGAGCTGGTGAACTCCTGCCGTTTTAACAATTTAAAACGGCTGGTGATTTAAACATCGTTTTCATGTCGAATTTAATTGACACTTCGAATTTTTTTAGCAGCATCTATTATATTCAACACGGCAAAAAAAACGATGTTTAAACTGGGCCTAAGGATTTGCTGAAATGTGTTAGTTTGACGATGGAACTGTTCGATGAACAGTAGCTGAAATGCATCATCTTGAAAAATTGCATTGCTAAATGAACAATTGCTTAAATGTATCATGTTCACAGAAAAGATAATACTGATAATACTGATAGAAATGAATAATTTGTTTAAAGTTAGAACAAAAACATAGTTTACTCTAAGAATAGGGTAACTAATTCAACCAACTATCTACAGAAATACAATATTTACAATTTCAGATAATTACAGATGTTACAATTACAATTATCTCCATTCCATGATTTCATTTGAACTTTGAACGAGGCTATAGATTGGCTTGACTTTATACTACTGTACCTCTGAAGACAACTGAATTTAATCCGTTTAAAACAGTTCTAGCTTTTGGTAGCTGTAATAGATCTTTTGCTCTGACGTCGAAAGTCACTTCCTTTCTTATGAACAGATCCCACACGAATGTTGGATTTTGGCAATTTGAAGACTTACAGACCTCAGTTGTTTCTTTGTAGGAGCTCTTCGAATGAGGTTTCATAATCATTGAAAAATCAGAGAGAGAGAGAGAGAGAGAGAGCGAGGGAGAGAGAAATTTGTAGCAAGTCCAGTTGATCAAGAGTTCAGGAATATTCGAGAACTTAGCTTAACGAGCCTTGTTAACGGGAAGCAAAGCTTCCTTGAAAAACCTTCTAGATCCAAATTCTTGTGACTTAAATTTTCATATTTCTTTCAACAGAAAAGAAAACTCACGCCCTTATCCAGATGATGCTCTTATCCGATTCGAAGAAATGTCAGGATTCATCAGATCACACAGCAGCCTTAAAACTAGAACAGCTATTGACAAATATTGTAAGGAAAACACGTAAAAAGAAAAGGGACAGTGGATGAATCCATTCACGAGGAAATAGGCTTTCAGGTGACGTACCGGGAGTCCCAGAAAAAGGTATACAGATTTGGTTGGCTCCAGCGATATGAATTTAGCTTTAATCAACGGCTAATCACTCTCAAAATGTTCCTCGATAGTTAACTTGAACATAGATACCTTGTTTGTTGGTATTGGTGCTTTGAGAGTGGAAAAAGTAATCTTAAAAGCTCAAATTTGCGTCGATCTCCACAGCAGAGCTTTGCCCTTTTTGGCCTAAGCAAGTTCTTGAATCACATCGAAATTAAACACTGAAATTGAAGAGAAATTAAGAAACGTCACAATAGGTGAGCTCAACCAATTTAACATTGTTCATATTTTTTCGAGGTTAACGTTAATTTATTCGCTGTGCTTCAAGAATTCGCTGATGTCAAAACGCCAAAGCTCTGGTTTCGAGGTGGACGCAAATGTAAGCTTTTGGGATTGATATCTCTGCCTTCAAAGCAACAAATGGCAACAAAAGAGGTATCTCTGTTCAAGTTAATAGTTAATTATACAGGAACATTTTGAAAGGGGTCAGGCATTGATTAAAGCTAAATTAACATCGCTGGATGAAAAAATCTGTGAAAGGGAATCTAGGCATACGAAAATGGCTCAAGCCACTTGCGGTCATATTCTAGGCTAATCAGATATCAGTATTGCCTGTTGACGTGGAACAGTAACCCAAATTATGTTGGGCACGTGTCACGGCCTATTATTGTCTTTGCATGGTTATTTTTACCTATGCTTTGATTCCCTAATGATTTGAACACGCTTTAGCACCTGGTATCCTCTTGGGAAGATGAAATTTCTTCCCATTCCCCCAGAGCCATGGTTTCATAAAATTCGATATAAATTGCCAAGGAAGGTATGTACTAGATTGGCTACACAGTCTCCGTATGTTCCTTAGAACTGATTTGTCGCTCTGGCCATGAGCAACAACAACAACAGCGAAATCGAGGGACTAGTGTAGCTAGTCTAGGTATGCAGTCGGGTATGTACATCCTCATGGATGTATGCGATGAGAGTTTGAGGAAACTTCTAAGAAAACTGAATTCCAAGCTGATTTCCAGCTGAATTCCAAGAAATTAAGAATTTTAGATGATAAATTGTTTACACGTATTTTTTTAATAAGAAACTGCCCATAAGAAACTCAACTCTCAGATCGAAGAAACTCCAGAACTGAGAGAATATAAGAAACTATTTACTTTGATAAAGGAAATCCTTGGAATATTTTTACTTTACTTTCACTTGTTTCCGGTATCATATTACTGGTAAGGTACTTGAGTACTGTCTAATCATTGGAAAGGCTTTGAAAACATTGTTTTGAAATGTTCACGAGGGCACAAGTAGTGAACATGAAGATTGTTAAAGAACCTCTAAGAAACTCGTAAACAGCTCTGAGTACTCAAAAGCTGATAATTTCAAGAAACTTTCAGTAGTGGCCCAAATCCTTAGTTTCTTGTAAAAAAAAATACTTGTACCCCAAAAGCAGCAAGATCAAAGAAATTTTAGTTTTTCTGAGAATCTTCTATGTAAGGACCATGAAATGACTAAAATTACGTTGACGTGTACTGGTACATTTTCATCCGTTACAAAGGTGTGTTACGGTTCGAGAGCGTTACACTGCTCCAGAACGACATTATTCCATAGATCGAAGGGAAAAAATGTTACATTAGCAAGAGCAATGTTAACGCAGAGACGTAGGAACCGGGGGCACTGGAGGTACGTGCCCTCATCCAAGATTTTGCAGCAAACTAAATTCATTTTTGTCTCAGGAGGTGCCCCTTTTCAAGACCGATGCGGACAGAAAATCGTTTCATTTTGTTATTATTTACTTTGTGATTTAGCTTTATTTACTTCTCACTTTATTTTATTGTGAAGGAAATCGGATTATCAGGATTCACACTATTTTCTTTCACATATCAAATTCTTACCGTCAAAAATCTGATGTTTCTTAAAATGCCCTTCTTACGAAAAATGTGCCCTTGAAGGACCGTGCAAGTTTTGGATGCTTCCTGTGTAAACGTGAGGTTGATCCGATACACTTTTATTACGGATCTGAAGTTGTACCGGTAGTGTAAAACCGGATCTAAGAAACTTCAGTTTTTCTGAGAAATTAACAAATTTTCTTACAATTGTCCGAATTTTTGTAAAACATCATAAGATCTTAGGTTTATTAAAGACTGTCAATCGATATTTTTATTATCATAATATTTTCAATATTTGATAAGCTAGGAAGATTTTCCATAATATTTTGCCAAACCTAAATTATGACACTTGGTGTTTTTATTTAGACAATTCTATTTTTGTCTGTGCAAATGTATATCTGATCAGCTACATTGTGGTTATTTTTGTCCATGATCCTTTTCCAAGATGTCAAGGGTTTGATTTGTAAGATACAAACACATTCGTTTATAATCCCAGCAACAGGGCTTTTTTAAATCTAGGGTGGGCAATGACCCCCCAGCCCTTTCTCTTTTGTTGTCCTATCATATTTTCATTTCAAACAATACGCCTATTGTCCCTTTTCTTCAAGGACAATGGATGCCCCCAACCTAGCCTGTGTTCCAATCCCTCTCCACTTTCCTTGGATTTCGGAACACAGGCTATCCCATCCATTGTCCCTTACAAGAGGCTTTACTAAGCGAAACGAGAATGGGGATGGGGCTATTGTATGCCAGATTTCAAGGTTTGTTGTGGTGTAGATAACCAGCCAATGGTATGCATTGGCACAGGTAATCAGGTAAATGTACACTATTTAGAAAGGTTGGTCTAAGTGTTTAGAGAAGGCAAAACTAGTCTTGGTTTGCTCTCTTTTTGCTGAATACTGCTGCGTGCATATTTTAATCATAAAGCAGAGGCTGACATCATAAAATATCATTCAGGATAAGTACGCTACCTAAGGTTGAGAAGCTTGAAAAGATGGTCAAAATGTGCTCCTGCCGTGAATCGTGGAAAACAGCCATCCTTCTCCGTGCGTCAGCAAAGTGTTCCTTTTGGTTTTGGAGACTATCAAGGATTATACCCATGCTGCTTTGCGTTGCACATTCTCGCTCCTATCTCGTGTTGAAAATGGCTGCCGCCAGAGCCTGCAGTAACTTCGTGCGTCGAATTGCCGTAACACAGCTAACTAGAAAGCAAATAACTGTACTGCCATGTTTGATAAGCACTAGAGGACTTTCTTCACTCGTCAGTCGTGTCCCACAGATAGCAGTTGTCGCAAATAAACGAAGTCAGCCGTGGAGGTCATATGGCGACTATCCTATCAAGTCTGTCGAAGAACTGAGGGAAGAAACACTGAATGTTTTGAAGTTATTTGACAAAGTAGACCCAACAAAGGTAATGATGTTCATGAGTTATACTATTAAAGTGATTTTATGACTTCCTTCCTGTTATGGTTTTCTGCAGTAAAATGCCTGCCTAGTTGTGGCTATTTTAATTTTCAAGTTTATATAATTACTTTTAAAATTAGGCCTCGATTGCTGATCCTATCTTGTATAATAATACATTTAGGGTAGGCCTGCCACCCAGAGACAAGCCAAGGAGGCTAAGGTGGTGAAATGTGCACCTTAAGCTGTTTGCAAAGAATCATTGAAATCTGAGAACAATCTGTCTGCATAACATGAAATAAATAATGTACTTCTTGCATAGTCGCACCCCACCCAGTGACACCAAAACTGGATTTTTTTTATCTTGAGTGTGCAAGAAGATAAAATGCTAGCAGACTTTCAGGGAAAAATTGGTTGTTCCTGCAGTTTATCCTTTTATTCAGACTGGTGGAAAGTTTATATAGCACGCAAGCACAGTATTTTACACGTTTTCTAGTCATTTCGGCCAACCTCCATTTCGGTCAATGGTTATTTCGGCCAACCTCACTAGTCATTTCGGCCAACCTCACTAGTCATTTCGGCCAACCTATCTGGTCATTTCGGCCAACAATTTTTCCAAAAATTGGGGGGGGGCTGCCGCCCCCCAGCCCCCCCTCGTACGCTTATGGTATTGGCCGAATCGACCAGATTGACTTGGGCGAATCGACCAAAAAGTTGGCCGAAATGACTATACTGGGCGAAATGGAGGTTGACCGAAATGGAGGTTGGTCGAAATGACCATGTTGCTTTTACACATGCAGGAACTTTAGGCAGTTATCAATCTGAGCCACCCAGTTGGCAATAAATAAAAGATTCATTGTTTTAACCAATTGTTCTCAACTGTTACAACTGCAAAATTTCTGCCATTTTATGTGCAAATTACAAACTTTGCAGTGTGGGCTCAGATAAGAAAATGCAGCTTCCTGAATGCAAATCTCTCTTGCGTGTGCATAACTAGTTTTCCAATCTGGCCAGCCAACAGATACTGGAAGTGGAGAAGGGAAGGAAGATGGAGTTTGGGGGCGTTGCCCCTTTGAAGATTTTACCAGGACCATCATGCCCTTCTTCCTCAGGAAATATTATTTTTTAGCTCAGGAAACCTCCTTCGTGTCCCAATACAATTGATGCCTTTTCGTCATAAATACTGAAAATCTTACTAGCTACCCCACCCTCGAAGCTTGCCTGGTGGATCTGAAATTGGAAAGTCACTGTGTTCTCTAAACAATTCCTTGAACAAAAACATGAATAGTCAAGTTTTAGGAGTTTTTGATTGATTCATTTGCAGCTGCAAACTCTCCACAACTTTTCTACTTATCTTTGCTTCACTGTACCAAACAAGTGCAACAATCTATTGAAACCATTGAACATGTCAACACAAAAAGCTGAGACAAAAGACTGACACAGGGGAGGTCTGCGGATTGTGATTTGAATTCAAAGTTATGAATGGCTATGGTTTCACATTGATTCAATATTTTTCTAACCTTGTATGGGCTTTGTATTTCAAAATTGATCCAATCTCCTTTTTAGGTAACACCAGAAGCACATTTCATAAATGACCTTGGACTTGATAGCTTGGATGTTGTTGAAGTTGTCATGGCATTTGAAGATGAATTTGGTAAGGCTTCAACTTGTTTGTATCTAATTTTCCTGTCTTGATGCATCTATATGTATCAAATAGTTAGTTTAACTTGCACATAATTGAATAACATAAAAATTACACCTAGTTTTAACATACATTTTGGCTTCATGCAAGAATTGTTTGTACGAAAATTTTTTGGCCGAAATTCTTGAAACATTGTGTATGAATATCATCATGGTTTTGAACTGTATACTGAAACAAGTTCTCTTTTCTCAAGGTTGTGAAATTTCAGACGAGGAAGCAGAGAAGATATTCACGGTGAATGATGGAGTTGAATTGCTCAAGAATAAACTTGGTATAGACCATTAACAGTAGGTAACAATAATCATAATTAGGCTAGGATCAAAAGTGTGGTTATCAGAGATAGTGCTTCAAAAAGGCTTGGATAAAAGCTGCTACAGCCAAGACATTTTTTAATTCTCTTCTTGAAAATCGATATTGATTTAATCACCCCAGAAGAATGTTTATGTCAAAATTAATTTAACGCTGTGTCTTTTGAAAACCTGCCTAGAGTTGTGCTAAACAGTGGAAAGAGAAGGGGTGAGAACAAAATATTCTGATTAGTAATGAAATGATTTTTTGGGGGAAGCAAAAGATCTCTACTGTGGACATGATTTTCATGCAATTGCTTTTTATTTGCATTAGTAGTTGTGCCCATTAAATTTTGCACTTCAGCAAACATACATTTCAAGGAGGTATTCTGTCATGAAATTGACTATTTCCGTACAAGTGACACATGGATCATATAAACATTGGTCTTTCATTTTGACTAGGAGACTCTGCAACTACTGTAATCTTTGCAGTGCACAATTAAGAACTTTTCCACATTATAATTTGATGAGCAATTACAGATTCTTTTCTGACCCCAATTTCCTCATACTGCCTACAGTACATCTGTGCCCTTTCAACTCCCAATTTAAGAAATTCCAGTTTTGCATAGCGAAAGTCCCCCCCCCCCCCTCCTCAGACCCTTGCTTTTCCACAGCATAGGAATCAATTCTTTGAAAAAATTGCACAATTGGTTGATGCATCTTTGTTTTGGTTTAATGTCTTGAAAGGAACTTCAGGTACTTTGTTATCAGTGTTAACTGGCAATCTTTGATTCTTGATTATTTTCAGAATTATTGTGTTTGTCTCCTCACTGAAAGAATTCATGAAAAGCTTTGAAAAAGATTAAACTTGTTGTGAATCCTAAATTAATGGAGGAAAAACTATACAATCTCCAAGAAAGCGATAGTTTATGAACGTCTATAATATAGCATAAAGCAAAAAACCTGTAGCTTTCGTGGTTCACAATTGAGCAGTTGATGTGACAACTGGAAAATTTTTTGAAGCCAAGAAGATGTTGTAATTCTGAAAATAGTCAGGATATTAACTATTGCCAATGAACACTTCTAATGAAGTACCTGTGACGTTCCTGTTAAGCCATCAAAGCAACAAAAGATGCATCAACCAATCACACAGTGTTTTTTATATTATTTGATTCCTATGCTGGAAACTGCAAGTACATCTGGACCAGGTTTTCTTTTATTACTCCACTGAAATGCTCTATAGATATAATCTGCGCTGCACTCATTGTACTGTTATCTGATTATGTGTGGTCATATGTAAAAAATGTTCTCTGTTTTCAAGTCATGTATTCTGATCTTTAAAAAATGTGAAAATATTTAACTGGAAGTGTCTTGTGTCTGTGTATATCTTGCAAGGTCTGTAATCAAACCAACCAGCACATGAATGCCACTCCAAAAAGTTCATCCCTCTACCTCATTGTTAAAGGAAACTGACTGGCTAAAGCTGCCCAGGCCAGTCAGATGGTAAACATACTGTAGCCTTGTACTTGATAATCTTGTGTACCGTTCGATTTTGTGGCTAAAGAAACATGTTGTGTGTGAAGTTGTTTTCTTTCCCTGTTTTTAGGAGCCACTCAGTATACCTTTGTTGATCCCCTTCAACTTAGACAGTTTTGTCCCGCTACGAAAGATGCATCGGTACAATGTAAATGATGTCTTAGAGACTGTCCGAATAAAACATTTGGCTGACTTTATACCGAAAAATATGAAGGGCCAAATGTTTCGATCAAATATCCAGAAAATAGGATCTTTTCAGCCGATATCTGGCCATTCCTCGCTTTAACAGCTGAATAAATTGGATGAAGAATTAAGAATACACGTATTTTTTATAAGAAAGTAAGAATTTAGGCCAGAACTGAAAGTTTCTTAAAATTATCAGATTTTCAGTACTCAGAGTTTCTTACAAGTTTCTTAAAGGCTCTATAACAATCTTCATGTTCACTACCTGTGACCTGTGCCCTTCTGAACATTTCAAAACAAGGTTTTTTCAAGCATTTCCATTTCCAATGTTTAAACATTACTCAAGTACAGTACCTTCCGAGTATATGATCAAGCGAAAACGAAGCGAAAACGAAGTAAGAATAAGCCAAAGATTTCTTTCATCAAAATGAATAGTTTCTTGAGTTATATTTGTTAATTTTTGGTGATCTGAGAGTTTAGTTTCTTGTGGGCAGTTTCTTCTAAAAAATAGGTGTACAGCTGATTTCCAAAACTGCAAGATCTCAACTTAAATTGCAGATAAAAGTTGTTTTTGGTAGAATTTGATTAAAAAATAACGGATGAAATTCGATGATCAGTTCGTTTTTGTTTGTTCCTTTATGAAATATAAACAGTCGTATTGAAAATAATGCTTAGGACCAAAATCTGTGCGTCATAACTGCAAAATCATTGTTTTGATAGGAGTTCTGTGACCAACCACTTCACGGGAAATGCAGATTTGACAGTCCTCTTGGTAAAGACAATGCCTGATAATAATAAATAATTCGTCGATATCAAATCAAACAAAGACAAAATAAACCAGCACATGTTTTTCCAAACAGATATCTTGATCAGAGTCCAGGAAAATTCATCGCTCCACTTGTCAGCTGAAGGAAGGTTGTACTTGTTAATGTCGTCTTTGAGGCCCGGGGGGGTCACTTCAATAGGCGGATGACGGGGGTGTGCCATTTTCAATTGTAAAATCATACCCTAAAATTTATGAATTTTTCAAAAACCGTACCTCAAAATTTACGGGCCTTTCAAAAAAGATACCCTAAAATTGTGACCAAAATTCGAAATTCTAACCAAGTACCTGAAATCAGATTAAATTCAATACCCTCAAGCATTTTTCTTCCAAAATGACACCCCAAAATTTATGTTCATTTGTGATGTTACCAAAAATGACACCCTAAAATTTATTTTCAGCCTGAAAAAAGGTACCCCAAAAAATGGCACATCCCGTACTG
>REGL01000005.1:460102-471906 GCA_004194395.1 Aurelia aurita complex sp. Pacific | reverse complement strand
AACAAGAGCAGATTTTGTAATACAATAGCAACAGTTGCGTTTGATTGACACCTCAATTCAAAGCGATTAGCGGCTGCAGACAAAGGAAATTCTCTCAACCAGTAATTCAAAACAAACAAAGCCGCAAAAGTTTCCCCAAAACTGGTAGGGCAAACTCTCGCCTTGTGCAAGCGAAAGATGGTTTTTAAGGGAAGTTATGTGCTTATAGCGAAAGAAGAAGGGTAAATCTAAAGTTCTCTCGCTTAGATTATATTTATTTGATTCAGGAGCGGAGCAGAAGGCATTGTAATTCTCGCGCCTTTAGGGCTTAAAATGAAACGATTACAAAACAGCTCCTAAATCAAATAAACATAATCTAAGCGACAGAACTTTAGATTTACCCTTCTTCTTTCGCTATAAGCACATAACTTCCCTTAAAAACCATCTTTCGCTTGCACAAGGCGAGAGTTTGCCCTACCAGTTTTGGGGAAACTTTTGCGGCTTTGTTTGTTTTGAATTACTGGTTGAGAGAATTTCCTTTGTCTGCAGCCGCTAATCGCTTTGAATTGAGGTGTCAAGCAAACGCAACTGTTGCTATTGTATTACAAAATCTGCTCTTGTTATGACTGCATGTATAATAACGATACAAGTTTTACAGAAATTACAATTGACGATGTACAATACATATTTATCAAAGTTGTTTTTTCTAAACAAGTGAAGAACACCCTAATAACAATAACTCCAGCAAAGCTGATTCATTTCAGCATATATCATTTTGCTTCAAAGTTTGTTCTGTTGAAAAGGTCAATGGATTTATAATATCTGCTCTATTTACAGTTTCTTCTATGACTTTGTCCTCCCCATGATTATTACCAGTTTTCCATCGTTTAACTGTTTTGCAGGTCATACAAGTTACAACCATGTGTTTTTCTCGTTTCCCTAAAGCGAGAAATGCAAATAATAATTGAAACAATCATCTTTTAAATAATCTTCTACAACGGAAAATTCAGGAAAATAAAGTTCTCTTGCAAAGTTTCATTTCATTCTGAGAAGCAAACAATTTTCCGACTATTGATTTGCTTTTAACATCACCAGCAAACAAAAGGCAAAAGGAGCAGTCCTCAGTATCCTCAGCAAGTCTGCTCCGTCAAGATGAGAATACATCACAAATAATTACCTTCAGGAATCACGGAGCTATACTCGCGGGAAGATACTTCCGCGAGGTGGAAAAAACGCGAAATTTTTGGAATTAACTTTTGCGAATCGACCAGAAGGGGAAATTTCGCGAGAATAAACTTTCGCGAATTAGGTTTCTTATCAAATTTGTATAATGTCTCAAAGGTTCCTTGACTCTTCAATGACTCCTCGTAATCTTCGATAAATATGCTTGCAGTAGCATAGCTCGAAAGGCTTGTTGTTGAAGAAGAGGAATATCAGTATCTGATTACATGAATATTTGATTCTATATTTTAGGAAATTTCACGGGAATAAACTTTAGCGATTTTCACATTTTAGGAAATTTCGCGGAATAAACTTTCTCGAATTTCGGTCAAAAACACGAAAAACGCAAAAGTTTCTTCCCGTGAAAGTTTCATCCCTGACAAGAGTAGGGGGAAGAGGGTTGGAGTTACAGCCTCTGCAATTTCTGTAAACCTTTCACAGTTGCTAAATAGACAAATTCAGCTAATATTGTTTGCACATTGATAACAGCAGTAATGTTGAATTGTTAATCCTGTATAAAGATTTGTGTTATTGTTAATTATTACACCTACTTCAGGTCACATAATCATCCTCTTGAGGAAGTGTTGTGGATAACTATATCAACAGACAAAGAGATTTCCTAAATGTATGGTCACTTGACCTGAAGCTAGAGATAGAGTTGTAGCAATTGTTGAAGACAGCAGATAGATTTTCTGGACAAATGAAACAAGGAGAAATTTAAAAACAGGGCAGATTAACATTTAAATTGGCACTGCTATGTAACATTGTTCATGGAATGAGGTTACTTACTACTGTATATTACGAACAAATTGAAGTGTTTGTAATGGAAGTACTTTTAAAAGCTTTCCTAAAATTTGATAAAATGCAGTCATTTTATTGACATGAATAGACATACCTCTAATGCGGAATTTCGCTGTAACACCTGGAACGAGCAAAATATGGCAGCATTTGCATATTGTCCTTTTTACTGATGGATCACTGTTGGAAGAAAATCAATCTGAAATTATTTCTTAGTAGCTAAACAATCAAATTCAGTTTTCCATCATCTTGTGATATAAAAAATACAGTACAGTACAAACAAGATTGATTATTTCTATTACTACAGTATAAAAACAAATTTCTACTGTTCAAAAAAATAATTTATGAAACATGTGAAAAACCATTCCCATAGATCAAGATCTAGCAATAGCTGCAAAGTGATGAATAAAAGTTGTACATTCTTTTTGTTGCTACCTGAGTTTAAAGCATACTGTATCTCAGTCAAGCACTGTACATTACATCATACAGTACAGGCCTTGCGCACATACAGTCTACAGTAGTTTTCTTGCCTAAGAATTCTTTGAGAATGTTTTTTATTTCTTAAGAATTCTTGTTTAATAAGATTTACATTCTTTCACATGGCTCAAGAATTCTTATAAAATGTGAAGAGTTTTTGCATAATTCTTAAGACGTCTTGACAGTTCTTGGAATGTTAATTTGCACAAGGTTTGTATACAGTTTTACAAAAGCTAACAAAAAAGCTTGAGGAAGAAAGAATCAAGAAAACTTGAAGAAGTGCTCACATTTTCAACACAAGCTTTTCTGTAATTTTCTTTGCAGTTGAAGTGTACAACCTTGATAATTCTACACTATCTGCCACTGTAAGATGAGCTGCCTTATATATAAAGAAAATAAAAACTAGTTACACGTCAGGAGGAAGGTGCAGTCTCACAATGAAAGGTGTAGCAATAGAATGATGGTAAACAAGATCATGACTTGAAGACTTCATATTAGATATTTCATGACTAGCTTGTTTGATAGAAAGAACCAAATCTAATGTGGCAATGACAATGTTATTGAAATTAGACAACAGTTCAACATTGACAGTCCAGTTTATTTTCAGATTAACAAATTACAGTATTTATTTGAACATTTCAGACGGTGTTGCTGCAACTCGCAAAAATGGAGCAGCTAATGACATGTCTTATTGAAAGTTCAGGTACATTTTTCAGTACTGTTGTTACCAAACTGAACTGTACTTTCCAATCTAACAAAATTTATTTTAATGCATTTGTGGTGGCATATTTTTGATCTTGCAGCGTTTCATTAACTAAGATCCTGTTTTTACAGTGTCTGCAACGTGCACTGTCAAATTATCTGATCGCCTCGATTAGGCCTAGGCCTACCTATAGGCCTAGGCCTTGCTTTGTTGCCATCAGACAGAGGTTACATTACCTCAACAAAATAACAGTGGATCTGAATTAAACCTAATATTGCATGACTACAAACCTGATATAAAAAGTTTACTCGATCATAAGCTTCTCTGTTGACCACAAAGAATTTCTTTTCCTTTTTCTTTGACTTCGCTGCAACTCCAGGGTTGTCCGCCATTGCTCAAAACCTCGTTTCAATTTGCATTACCATCTTTTTCTTAGCATCAAAGTTTCCAGGGGGTAATGATATCCGCCATAATTCGTGATCAAATTTTAAAGCGCTTTCGCCTTACCAAGGGTTTCAAATATGGATCTTATGTGGTATAGATTCAATCTATTTTTGAATAAAATGCTCTCAAATTGCTTAGTAATATCTCAAAACAAAGCAAATGATAACATAATTCACACTCATAAAAATGTCAAAACATTTGCTAGTAGTGTACAGGATCAAAACATTTTGAGTGATGTGGGAAAATTAAAGCTGCAAATTACAGAAGATTTTCAATCCAGGAAGCACGTTTTATTTTCTTATTTTTAGTAAAATGGAAAATGGGGCCAATTGTTTCCTATAAGCTCTGTTTCTCATTAGATCGTAGCCCCCCGTGTGGGGTTCTATGATCTTAGCCTCATTTTGAAATATTTTGTGACAACATGATGAAGTACCTTTGTGCTTTTGTTCTTGCTGAACGTGTATAAAAATGGCCGCCGAAGAAGACGAAAATGCAATGAAGACAGAGGAAGAAATTGAAAAAGAGAAAGATGAAGCTGAAACTGAAGATATAATTGGGTTTTTCACTTTAGAAAGTATCCTTTGTTAAACTTATCAAGGAATCCTAATTCTTATATGATTTTTTGTGTTATATGGATTGCAGGAGAATGTTCTTCTTTCTGCTGGTATTTTTTCATCACAAAATCACTGCATTCAATCATCAATCAATTAATGTTTTTTATTCGCAAAAAATGCGAGTGTTACAATTTACTATAATAAATGATGATTTACCGTAATTTACGATAAGAATTATAGAAACGAAGTCCTCTGTTTGGTGCAAAGTACCTTTCTTTCCATACATGTGGACCTGAGAGTCTCAGGCCAGGGTGGAATCCATGCAGCCTACACCGGAGATCTCCGGCGTGGAGTCATGATAATCTATTGTTCTTCTTTGTTCTTCCATTGTTTTGGCAAAAATCTCCGGCGTGGACTTTGCATGATTTCTACCAAGGCCTGAGACTACTTTTTATGTTGTGCGCGCGGAAGATTTTCCGCGCGCAATTTCAAGTGTAACAAAGGAAGAATAATAGAGTCTTTGTTTTTAAAACAATAGCCAGGCACGCATCTTTCGTGCGCACTTTGCAAACTTATCAGTCTGGCATGTGGAGTCATTTGAATTTTTCATTAAGCCCCCTCTATCAGTCCCCTCTCTTTTAAGCCCCCTCTGGAGTCTCTGGAATTAGATAAGCCCCCCTCCAGTGGCCCAATAGAACTCTTTATGGTAAGGCTACACTATATGAATCCACTGAGTTGTTGTAAACAATTACAATTTGCTGGGGAAAAGTTAGTATAAAATTGATATACAGTAGGTACCTTCTTCTGGCTTTACTGTTTATCTGCAGTGTTTATCGATGCTACTTTCTGACTCCTCTTTGTGGCTGAGGATTTCAAACTGAACTTGGGTCTTTATGTTAACAACACAAAATGAAAATATCTTGCCTATTGCCATCATCCCTGTGACTGACGAAAACTAAACATCCATTCCTTCCCAGGACCACTCTTTAAAGAATAGTTCCCCTTGCAGCAAAGGCACTAGATCGTTGATTTACCTACTGTACAATGGCTACTGATAGATTCTGTCCGAGTCTAACAGAGTTTCAGTGCATTTTAAAATGATTGTTTTTGTTTCAAGAATAATTCTTTTGAATCATCACGAAGATTGAACAATGGACACTTTTTATGTAAAATGAAATATGAGTTGATGAATATTGTAGTAACTTTCTTGCCATAACGAGTTAAAAGGTTCTTAACAAAGTTTCAGTTCTGCCTGTCATAAAGGATGCCCAACAACGTCATGGTCTAAGGCATGGAGATTACCAAAGATATAAGTAAGTATCTCCAACATTTGTTTCTTTCAGTTCAGAATTGGATATTAAATCACGGTTTGACCATTTTTACCGTGCAAGCTCTTTGGCATGGTTTTAATTGTTCAAGGTGTTAATTATTCTCAAGATCTTTTAAACCTCAAAAGAATGATTGATATAGCAATTTTCTCTGTTTTGAGTTGCATGTTCTTAAATATTTTTCTCACTATGCTGAAGTTTCTTAATATTTCAGTGATCTAAGAGTTGATTTTCTTAAAGAGTTTCTCTAAAAATTCACCCTACAATTTTAGACGTTCATATTTTCAAACAGTTGGAGCATCTGCAAATTTTAGTGTCCGAATTTTCGTGTGGTCCAAAATTTTTACTGGCCAGAATTTCTTGCACTATTGAAAGTCACAATAAGGTTTTTCACTATTTTAAAATGGGATGTCTTGCTCATAAACCATCGTGGAATGATTGTGAAAGCAATTAAAATTTTGAGCGAGAGAATATAAATTCCTAGTGAGGACCCCTTTGAAAACTTGTGAATGAAAATTTTACATCATAAACCAAATGAATTATATACTGTAGACTGCAGTCAGCTGCTGCAATATGCCACATGAAATGCTATGAGAGATATTTGTTTTTGTCTAAAATTTTTCTAGAAGCACCCAATATTTCATGAAAAAACACCTGAAAATTTTTCTTTCAAAAACATTTCGTCCGAAATTTACCCATCCGAAATTGTTCCTGCTTAATGTATGTGTATCCAGTTGTTGTTTATACAAATTCATAACAGTTCAAGTCAATGCCCTGACTGAGTCTTTGTTTTGGCTCTGCGTTTTCTACTTCAAAGACTAATTTGATGCTATTTCTACACAACTAATTTGATGTTATTTCTACACAGGCAATACTGTGCAAGAAGACTAGCTAGGATCAGGCATTCTTTGCATTTTGCCCTTGGTTCAAGGCATGGATACAAAGGAAAAAAGATCACTAAAGAGATAGTCAATAGTGTTAGGTGTGTAAGATATTTTGAAGTATATTAAATATTTGTTTCTTTTCTCAGTCAACCTTTTTATTTCAGATTATGGAACGGTTCTGAAAAAGTTCCTATTTTTGATTTTCGATTCAGGATATTGAGAAAGCAAGCCTTGCTTGGAAAAGTACTAGGGTGGGCCAAATAAAGTAGTCACTTTTGACATCAAGATACTGTGCTGTGAACAGTAAGGGTCAAATCACTAAAAAATAGCACCCAATGTTTTTGGGATTATAAAAGTCTCTTGTGGATTGTTCAAACAAATGTTAAGAAGTTACATTAACACAGCTAAATATCTCAACAGCTAAAAGCTAAACAGCTAAATATCTCAAAACATCTTTAGAAATCTTAAATAGTCTCAAACATCTTCCCTGAATATTGATGAAATTGTCAAAAAGTCTTCGTAATATGAAATCCTAATTTAAATCTTTTGAAATTTTTAACATTTTATTAGCTTTGAAAGGTTCCTACGATGTTTTAGAATTTAAATGATCATTGAGATTTTCAATCTTCTTTGAAAACAAGTTTTTAGAATTTTAAACATTTTTCGGGGAAGATTTCTTTGGGTTTTTAGACTTTTAAGATTCCAAAGATTTTTAAAGGTTCATGAGACTGTCAAGATTTTTTTAGATTTTTTAAGATCTTTTTGCATTTTCCACATGAGTACACGAGGTTTTGGAATAATTAGCCCCTCAGTTAACAAAATTTGATCCCTTCATTTCCAGATATCTTTATATTCCACTGATGAACGCAGAGAGGTCATGGAGCTATGCAATGGAATTAAAATTACTTGCAAACACGGAGCCAAGAAAGAAATTCCATATGACAAGAAAATTAAAAAAGGCAGTTGTTTATGCTGAAGAACTCAACAATTTGTGTGAAATGGATAGAGTTGATGCAAGGACCAAACTGGAGTCTCAGGTAGGTAAAGATACTCGTACGAGATGTAAGAGATGCGTCAGAGATGCGTCAAAAAATGTATGCACTGTTTGAAAAAATTGTGCAGGATAACATATGCAACCAAGTTGCAAAATTTTAATTCCATCATCTTACCGAGGCTTCAATTTGATTTTTGAGATTTTCCGCACAATTCTAAGTGCATTATTTCCTTCTGAAATTTGGAATTTGCTGAAAATCCTATTTCTTGATGTGCCAAGAAACAACTGAGAAAGGCTTCTTCTCAATCATATAGAATCATTCAGCATCAGATGACAGGATGAAATATTATTTGGTGTTTAATATATTTCACCGTGTCAGCTTATGCTGAATGATTCTATATTCAAAATCAATCATCAAACCTTTGATAAAATTTTCTTTTTCACTTGTTTTGTCAAGGACCCAAAAATATTTCTAGATTACAAAAGTTTTGTTTTTGATACAAGAAGGCAGAAAAATTACAGGCTGAAAACCTTATTTTGAGCTATAGTTTTTAAGCAAAATACTATTTGACCTAAGAGTCAAAGTTTTCAGATTTTATAATATCAGTTAAGTCTCTAATGATAGTCTGCATTTCTTTCTGTCATTCATGACCAAATTAGAAGCTTTACATGCATGAAAATTTGATCTGGCAATCACCATTGAATTTCTTTGCAGTATGATTCAAAACCAGGTAACTCTAAAAAGAGCTAAATTTGCTAATTTTCAAACCAATTACAAAATTTGGTATATCTGGGAAAGTAATTTGGTCCTTGATCTACTCGACAAAAATGAAATTTAAGATCGGTTGTGTAATCAAATTTTGGTGATTTTTCAAACCGGAGTACTTTTTTTGGAACACCCGGTAATACTTCTCTATCATTTTGATAAGTTCCTCTTTGGTCAAGGTACAAAATACAGTATCATAAAAGTACCACAAATATGTATCAAAACTATAATTTTAAACTTTTTAATTGCCATGATAATCTACTGTATGAACGATGACTTTTTGAAGAGGCTCTCCATCTTTTGATTCACTCAATAGTTTAAATTTATTGAAGGCTTACCTATTCTGGATGACTGCAAATCTGAGGTTTGAGCTTCAAGATTGGCAAGATGCAATTGATCTTTATGGAAAAGCAAGGTAATTATGTGGGTCTTCTTTTGAAAAC
Source organism: Aurelia aurita complex sp. Pacific (assembly GCA_004194395.1). NCBI lineage: Eukaryota > Metazoa > Cnidaria > Scyphozoa > Semaeostomeae > Ulmaridae > Aurelia > Aurelia aurita complex sp. Pacific. Next base: position 463,315 of record REGL01000005.1, on the reverse strand, counting down.
GATATGTTGTTGAGCATGTATGTATGTATGTATCATTTTGCCACAATTACAATTATTTACAAGTTATATAATATAAAAATAGATACAATACAATAAATAATGTTAAAAACGTAAAGGAAAAACACCCCTAATTACAGTGGCAGGGATAGCATTAAAAGGTCAAGATGACCTTAATTCCATAATGGTCCCCTTAGAGGTGCTGGTACAACGAAAAAGGTAAGAAAAAAATATATACTAAACTGTAGTTTGTTTTCGGTATAAAACATGGTTTATAAGACCATACCATGATCGGGAGAGATGATGACAAGTCTTAATAGAAGACATATATGTCATCTTCCTCTTTTTGTATGTAAGTAATGTTGTACAGTGCAGGCCTTGGCCACATTAGATGGTTGACCTACTTAAGAATTCTTGTTCAGAAAAATTCAATCTTTCATGTGGCTCGAGAACTCTTATCATAATGTAAAGAATTCTTGTCTTGTTAATGTTCATAAAGCATGGACCGAATGTAGTTGTATTGATAAAATTCGCAAATATATGTGTGATACAAAGGCTAGGAATCGTGACACGTTTTGAGCTTTGCACTTTAGATGTACCTGATAAAAATTTAAGCTTAAAATGTTGTAATCATTCTTAATCTCCTTACATACCGTTAAAGCTCTATTATCCCCCCCCCCCAAGAAGAAGCTTATTTCATTTCAGAGACTCTAGAACGGGGCTTAAAAGAGATGGTGCTTATTAGAGAGGGGGGCTGATTCACTAAGTTAAATGATAAGACTGAAGTAAGGGCCTTTTAAGTCTTTCCCTCATATTTTTGCAGAATCAACTTGAAATTTTACAAATCTAATACCCAAATAGTAAATATTTTATTGGTCATATTCAACAAAGTCAATGTAAAATTTCATGATTGTAAGTTTTGGCAAATGCCTATACAGTACAGGTCTTGCGCACATTAAGAAGACAGGAATTCTCCAGAATTTTCCAGAATTTTCCTGAATTGTCAAGAATTTACAAGAATTTTTCTTATTCCAATGAAGAGAGGCATGGAAGACGAAAGATTTTAAAGCAGTTACTCTTAAGATATTAAAAATGTTCTCAAGAATTCTTTGGCAGAAAAACAATGTGCATAAGCACTGTAGCACTGTTTTCCTGTGCAAAGGGCAATGTTTTCCCTAGGGAGGATTTGGTATGGGGCATGCCATCAAAAAGCTTCAAAAACATACCCATTCCTTATATCAATATTTTAAAGATATATACCCAATGCTTATACCAATTTTCTAGAATGTGTACCCGACCTTATGCCAATTTTTGAAAAAATTGCCTATCTTTTCGTTTTTTATAACAAAGTCGTCAAAATTGATACAATTCCTTGTACCAAAATCGGAAAAATCACCCTTCCAAATGACACGTCCCCCGTACCCAAACTATGTACAAAATGCCCCTGGGCTGTTTTCATGTGTACGGTACATCATTTTGAGACACCCTGTACCCTGATAACTGTTTCTTTCCCATGCAGGACGATCTATGAGAAACTGGCCAGTGCATTTATGGATGACACAAAATTGCTTTATCTGCAAAGGGTTGAAGAAATCACTCCAAATATAAGATATTGTGCCTACAATCTGGGACAAAGCAGCATAGATATCAATGATTTGGTCAATTTAAGAATGAGTGCTGCTGGTCAAGATTTACTTGTTGCCAAAATCGATGTAGGTATTTCCTGCATTTTGGTAGATTGATTACAACAAAGAAGCAGTGGCGGACACTTTACCAATTATTCTGGGGCGAAGCTATTGTTTCAGTTATAAAGCATTGGTTTTTTTTGTTGTTTTTTAACGAAAGATCTTTGTTCTAGCCAATATTGGGGGGATCACACCCCCTCGACCCCTGAGTGTCCGCCATTGCAAAGTAGCTTTCGTTGTTTAAAGGGGCTAAATCTTTAGAAAGGTTAGTGTAAAATTTAATGACCTATTTATTTGAACTCAATAGACCTTTTAGCTATTCTACAAAAGAGTCTGGATCAAGCGTTATTTTCATACATCTTTATACTCGAGGCTCGATCGAGTGGCGTTAGAGCTTCTATCACTATTGTACACATTCGAAAATTCTACAGAATGTAGCAAAATATCGTTCGATTCTGAGTCTCTTCAGAATAGCTAAAAGGTCTATTGCTTCAAGGAAACTCTGGCTATTTCACTATAATTTTACCGTTGAACTTTTCTGAAATTCTATTTTTTTTAGAAGGACTTTTCTGGTTTTATTCTGTAATAGTGTTATGGATAAATAATACTATTAAACCTTTAAAAATGCAGATAAAAATTAAGTACAACGCTAGAGGCCTTTCTTTGAAAATTTACGTAATTGGAAATTGCCAGAGAATAAGAAAAGTGCGGGTTTGAAGCAACAACTGACATTACTTCTTCTGTTCCATAAATCAGCAACCACAGCATAAGGCTCAAATCTTTCAAATCTTTAAAAAGGTCGGTGTAAAATTCTTTTGCAGTTTTCTTTGAATTGGATGGCTTGAAAGGAACTTATGGTACCTGGCTATAATTCTGCCGTAGAAATTTTTTGATATATTGATTTTTTTCAAGATGGTGGCAATTTCAAAATTTTTGAAAAGAATCATGGAAAATTTTGAAAAATTTAAGCAATCATATGTCCTAAACTATTAGAGGAAACATTATATAACCTTCAAATGGCAAGCAGAAATCAGTATCTTTTGTGGTTTAGGATTTAGAAATTTGATGACGTCATAGCCTCAAACTTAATAAATGCCGCTATATTGAAACTAATCAAGATATCAATAAATTGCCACGGCAGATTTACAGCAAAAGTATTCCAAGCCATTTATTTCAAGGAAACTGCAATTGAATTTTACACCGACCTTTTTAAAGATTTGAGCCTTATGTTAGCAACCACTTGTCAGATCGACTCAAGCAAGGCCCCAAACTCTAGGTTGAAGCCTGACATATGCAACTGTGTAAAACCGAGGCAGTTAACGTTGCAGTTCCTCGACATATGCTACACAAAAAATGTTTGGGACACCCTGTATATAGAACCAGTTACCTTTCCTTGCCATCATTTAGATCTGACGTCTAATATGCAGCAGACTTAGGTATCAATCGTCCTTATTATCCGTATGTGTTGTTTTAGTAGTGTTCTTTAAGTTTAAGTAGTTTTTCTTTCCTTTATCTATGTTAATTCCCTTAG
>REGL01000005.1:424232-444118 GCA_004194395.1 Aurelia aurita complex sp. Pacific | reverse complement strand
ATCACGGTGGTCAATGAACAGGCAATATTTCTTTCCATTTCTTGTCCGTTTTTGCCCCTTAGCGGATAGAGAAACAACGAAGCAACTCTTCCCCGCCATTACTGATCGCCCGTTACGTGCCCTCGTGCAGGCTAGGCTGCAGTGAAAGTGATCACGTGCAATGGTAGATAGCTTGTTGTGATTGGTTAAATTTGATTGACAGTTTAGGTCTTGTGGCTCGGAGCCACTTATATATGCTTATATTCCCTTTAATGCTTTTGAACGAAAAGAACTGAAAGCAAGAGATTAGAATTCAAACTAGATGACAACAAAGAAAAGATTGGAAGTTTGCATATAAATAATATAAACAATGATATGATAAATAATATATTTGAATAATATGAACAATTCAAACTCATTCTGCGATCTTTCCAAAAGCATCTTCAACTTTGAGGGTGTCACATAACAAATGTGTGTAATTGCATCTGCAATAAGAAACTGCATTTGATTTGTACAATGTGCTAAAAAAATTCTGCTATTGAGAATTTCTTTCCGGGATTACAGAGTGTCTCAAAGATTTGGGGATTGAGATTCTCACCATTGGTGAGAATTCAAGAAAATGATTTCAATGCCAGGGGAAGATTTTACAAAAATTGCACTGGGCTTTATCCCCCACTGCACCACTCAGTTGAGCTATGGGGTCTCAATCTTATTTTTTGCAAGGGTGGAAAAAATAGCGGACCACAGCACCAATGGTCCCAGAAAGTTTTCAGGTCACCAGAAAGAAATGAGAGAGGATTGCAAAGAAGAAGGAAAGGGATTCTAAAAGAAAAAAGGGGGAAATTAATTTTCTAACACAATGTAAACTTCCCAATTTTCTCTTTGCATTTCAAACAAGTCTCTGGAAATTTGACGTTGTTCAACCAAAGGAAGCCACTGTTTCTACCACTGTTTTCAGACAAAGGAAGTTTTGAGTCACTGTTTATGACTCAGAAAGTAATCAGCTTAGAAAGTAACCAAATGTGCTAAAGTACAATTTACAATTGTGACTACAATTACAAATTTACAATTAACATTCAAAATCTTGTTAATGTATTATATACCATGACCTCTCACAAAGTGGACTTTTTTGGCACATTTGGTTCTCGCAGAAATCTTTTCAAGAGTTTTTTGGTCCCAGAAATTATAATATTTTTTCCACCCTTGATTTTTGAATTATCTTTTCAGAGAGTGGAGCCCAGTGCCAGAGCATGTTGTGATAAGGGAAGCTTTTGGGGAAGTTGAATATCTTGAAGAACAGTTAGAAGANACAATTAACATTCAAAATCTTGTTAATGTATTATATACCATGACCTCTCACAAAGTGGACTTTTTTGGCACATTTGGTTCTCGCAGAAATCTTTTCAAGAGTTTTTTGGTCCCAGAAATTATAATATTTTTTCCACCCTTGATTTTTGAATTATCTTTTCAGAGAGTGGAGCCCAGTGCCAGAGCATGTTGTGATAAGGGAAGCTTTTGGGGAAGTTGAATATCTTGAAGAACAGTTAGAAGATGCTCTAGAAGACCAAGTTACATTTATTGTCATCGAGCCTGAACGCATTGGAAATGAAACCACAAAATGGATACAAATGGGGAATTTCTTACACAAGGCAGGAGTCCTTTCTGGTCTTACATGTCTAGCAACTGGTGTAATGTTTCCTCAAAGGTACAAAAACTATTTTTGCATTCCTCTTGGCATTGTTAGTTTGTCTAGTGTTACGCTGTACAGTGTGTCATGGCAATTTGACCCCTGCTGTAAATATCAAGTGGAGAATGACACAAGGACATTGGAAAAATTGCAATTAGAGAACCTGACCTCATCATCTGTTGTTGTTTTGAAAAGACGGGATGATAAATACAGGAAAAAACTTCATAACTTTGTTGCAATTTTAGTTGTTGGTTTCTTTAGTTGGAAAGTTTATAAATTGTATTCACATTGTTAGTGCTACAAGATAATGTGGATTTGTCACAGTTTTGTGTACCCAAAGTGCCAAAAGGAACTTCGCATGTTTGAACATTTGTGAATTGGAATTCATGAATCAAAGTTTGGTTAAAGCCGAAAGGCTGTGGATATTTTGTCTATCCTTCTGGGCATTGAAAATGCAGGTAAAATAAAAAATTATGTTATTTTGCAATGCTAGAAATCGTTCTAAATCGTTGGATAAGCTTACTGGGAATCTCCTCACTTAGAGTAGCATGCAGATACAATTTACATGAAGGATTACAAATTGATCTTTGCAAAGGTATCAGATTATACACATTACTGTTTTTATAAAGATTCTTGAGGGGGATGAAATTTGTTTGGGTGAGGAGATGCCTTGTAGCGTTGATTTAGGGCTTCGTAAGCATCTTTTCCTGCCTTTCAATGTGACAGATTTTTTGTAAATTAAGTTTTACCAAATGTTTACAATGCACAGAAAAATAGAACAAAAATCTCTAAACATTCTATTGAGCCTTTTGGGTATCAACCAAATTTTGATGCATTCCAATTCATGAACTATTTGCTGTATGAAAAATTTTCAAATACTGTGTGTGAAGTTCTACTTTGTGCAGCCTGTAGTATGCAGTATGTCTGTTCTGTACCTTGGCATATGACATAAATGACAGCACTCAAAATAATCAAATTCAACCCAAAATTTAGCCCACCAACAAGCTCTGGAGAGGTTAACTGTAAGCTGTATAAATTGTAGGTGTAGCTTAGTATATGTAGTGCTGCGTGGTAGGAGCAGGTTGTTGTTGTTAAGACCAGTAAGAATTGCCTCTATTCTAGAGTCTATGCTCCCTCAGTTGTGTTTCAGATTTTGTCCATGTTGAATTGTCGAGCCCATCCAGACTGCAGAGTATGGCAGTTGTTAATGAGATCTTGGGTTAGCAGAGCCAGTTTTCTTTTGTTCTCAATGTTAATTTTGAATATACCTAAATGTTCTTCTTGGGTGTGCAAGTGCCATACTCTGAGCTTGATATTAGCATTACTATCTTCATATTTTGGAAGCTTTAAAATGATAGTATAGTCATGAAGCACATTTGACGAAACAAGAATTCTTGACATCATGATATGGATTCTTGACACATTGCTAAACAAGGGCCATAAAGTGTCTATTTCAAGCAGCCTGCCTTGCACGCACCACCTCTTGCTTGGCCTTTGTATTTGCCATTTTCATGGCCCATGAAACAAGGACAGATTTTGTAGACAATAGCACAAGTTGCTTTTGATTGACACTGCAATTCAAAGCGATTTGCGATAGCGGACAAAGGAAATTCTCTCAACCAGTAATTCAAAAGAAACAAAGCTGCAAGAGTTTCTCTGAAACCCAAGTAGCTAGCGCTCTTGTTGTACATTCCAGAAATCGTTTTTAAGAGCAAATATGAGCATTTATCGAGAGAAGAAGGATATATCTACACATCTTTTGGTTCAGAGGCTGAGCAGTAAGTGTTTTTATCACACCCAAAGAAATAAGAGAACTGAATCGCCTCCCAATCGGCTTTGGAACCAAAAAAACTGAAAGAAGAAGAATATATCTACACATCTGCCTCAGGCATTTTATTTATTTGGTTCAAAACCCGATTGGGAGGCGATTCAATTCTCCTATTTTTTGGGTGTAAATTAAAACACTTACTGCAATCTTCTGACCCAAAGAAATAAAATGCCCAAGGTAGATGTGTAGATATATCCTTCTTCTTTCAATGTATGCTCAAGTTTGCTCTTAAAAACAATATCTGGAATGAGCGTGATAGCTACCTGGGTTTCAGAAAAAACTTTTGCGGCTTTGCTTGTTTTCAAATACTGGTTGAGAAAATTTCCTTTGTCTGCAATCACTAATCGCTTTGAATTCAGGTTTCAACAAAAGCAACTCATGCTATTGTCTTACAAAATCTGTCCTTGTTGGCCCATAAAAATGGTGACAGCAAAGGCCAGCCAAGAGATGGCACGTGCAAAGCATGCTGATTGAAACAGACCCACTAAGAAGAAGATACTTTCTCAAGAATTCTTTGGTAGGAAACAGTTTTCATGTGCGCAAGTCATGTTATCTGTTTCATAAACATTGACAGCCATATTTTGTTAAGTAACTGGAGTAATATTTTGAACGTTAAAACCAGAAATTATTATCCAAGTTTAGTTCAGTTGTTTGAAATGCAAAGTAGATATTTGTGACCAGTTGGAAATAGCTTTTTAGAGAAATTTACAATCTTGAAGAATCTGTTTATATTCAACATAAATATTTTCTTTTGCAAATGCGTTACACAAATAACTACTGTAAAATGAAAGTAATTCTGCATTTGAACAAAACCAGCTATTCTCTTAAACATAACATAATTTGACAAACAGTAAATTTAGCTGAAAGTAAACAGCCTTTATGTTCATTACCAGATGGATATTTTATGGCACTCTGCTAATTTGAGGAAGTGGTTAAATTTACCTTCCATGTGTCTCAGAGAAAGTTTACAGATTTGTTAAGGTCCAGCAATATGCCTCAATAATTAACTTGAACATAGATACCTTGTTGTTGGTATTGGTGCTCTGAGAGCAGGACTACTGTATCAATCACAAAAGTTCAAATTTCTATCCACCTGTACAAAAATACAAAGGCTAAACTGGGCCTTGTACAGGCCAAGTTTTAGCCTTGTAGAGGGGATTATGACCTTGTTATGACCTTGTACTAACCTTGGAAGAAAATTACAAGGCTATCAGTAAGGTTCCAAGTTGCAACCAGTCTAACACAAGGTTTCCACAAGGCTTCTACAAAGCTAATTAGCATTTTTCAAGCCATTTACAAGGTTACAGCAAGGCTATTCCAGGCTATAACAAGGTTACAAGGCCATAACTACAAGGCTTGTACATGGCTATTACATGGCCTTGTATTTTCGTACAGGCACTTCCACCAGCCTAAGCCAATTCTTGAAGCATATTGAATAAATCAATGATAATAGCCTTTGATGAAAATTGAAAATATTATATCTTATTGCATTCTGTTTGCAAGGAGTCACCCATTGTGCAGTTCTTAAATTGTGCTTTAATTTTAGTTTTTGATGAGTTACAAGACTTTTCTAAGGCCAAAACACCAAAGCTGTGGTTTGGGAGTAGATGCATGTTTGAGCTTTCAAGGTTGATATTTCTGTTTTCAAAGCACCAATCCCAACAATATGAGGTACTGTACCTATGTTCAAGTTAATTATGGAGGAACATTTTGAGAGTGATCAGCCATTGGTTAAAGCTAATTTCTAATAGCAAACAATTTCTAATCGCTAAAGATGGCACAGTGAGGAACTCTTTACCAAGAAGGTGCTTTGCATTCGAATTATGAATCCTTAACGATTCTATAGGAATTTGATTAAAGAACGCACTGCATCTCGGTAAAGAGTTCCTCACCAACATCTTTAGCGTAATCGCTATTGCTGGGACCAACCAAATCTCTATACCGTACCTTTTTCTGGGACACCCGGTAATTGCTTAAACTACAACTCATAACCTACTGTTCAAAAACCTGTGGACAAACACCCTTTCTGAGGCCGTGAAGTGATAATGTTATGTGTTGAGATAAACCAAGCATTAGTTATGACTTGCCATCATCATCATCATCATCATCATCATCATCATCATCATCATCATCATCATCATCATCATCATCATGACTTTAGCACCAAAGAGTAGAGTTTCACAATTTCCTTGTCGTAATCCGTCTCAGGTGTCTCAAGGATCATTGGAATGTCATTGAATCTTGGATCATTCATCAATGCTTTAAAACCTCTAATTCCAATCTTTCCTTTGCCAATGTTCTCATGCCTATCCAGATTACAACCGCACAAACCTTTTGAGTCATTCAGATGGACAGCTTTTAGGTATTGCATGCCAATCACCTCATTAAATATATCCATGGTATGACCTAATGCTTCTTTCCCTGACATGTCATATCCAGCAGCATGAGCATGGCAAGTGTCAAAGCATACCCCAATCCTGGATTTATCTTCAACTTTGTCAATGATTGCCTTCAGCTCTTCAAATTTACCACCAATCTGGAGAGAATTTGAAAATATAAAGGGTGTTTTGAAATAAAAACATGGCTTGACAGTGAAGTGAAATTGTAGTTTTTAGACCTGGGATCGTAGAGGTTGAAAAGACTTAGTCAGCATGCAAATATATTTTCTTTTAGCTGTTTTCATTTTCTCTCATACTAGCAATAACTGTCTAACTCAATGAGTGGCACTGAGACATGCATAGTGATTCTAATAATTGAATGAATAAATACAATTTATGATTCAGGAAGACTTAAATGGCTCTATTTTATCCATGGATTACCCAAATCACCCGAGTGAAATATGTCAGATGAAATTATACAATGTTAATTTTGCTGATGGCGACACAAAGTACTGGCCTTGTGCACATACAGTAAACATGACACAATTGCTCAAGAATCCTTAAAAACACTTTAGAATTTTAAAGGAATTCTTCACATTTTGATGAGAATCTTGAATGGTATTAAAGTCAGAATTTCAAAATAAATGAGAGTTCTTGGAAATAATAATATTCTCAAGAATGCTGAAAGAGTCATACAGTAGTGTCCTTTGTGGGTATGCTGCAATTCCAGACCGTCTGAAAATCAAATTTGGCCAAAATGGAAAATATAAATCCCCACTGTGGTAGTTAAACTGATATTATTATTATTTATTTATTTAAAGTTGGATTGCCTAACGGAATAGCTAAATGCTAATTGAGGCCAACTAAAGTACAGTAGAAGCCCTTAGCAAATATTGAGTTGTTTTGAGTATGATTTGAGTATGTTTGAGAGCTTGATTCAAGTTGATTTGAGTATGTTTGAGAGCTTGATTCAAGTTGATTTGAATATGTTTGAGAGCTTGATTCAAGTTGATATGAGTATGTTTGAGAGCTTGATTCAAGTACAGTTAGAATTTTGCACCGCTTGCACTAGCTGGCAGTATGTACTTTGAGAATAATTCTAGCATGGAATTATTGTCAAGCTTGATCAAGCTCTAATCATATGTTGTACAAACTGGCCAAAATTGCTTCAACATGGTCAAATCAAGCTCCTTCAAGCAAAAATCATGCTTTTGCCAAGCTTGCGCAAGCTTGTTGCAAGCTGAACTTTTTCTTAAGGGCTTTTGGTAGTTAAACTGATAGAAGGGTTTGACTTCAGTCAGTTGATTTGTACTGTATTTTAGTTTAATGACTGCAGTGTGGATCAATATATATTCTGCTCAGGGCAAATTGATTTTCAGCCAGTCTGAAATTACAATGTGCCTGCAAAGGACCCTACTGTAGGTGACAATGGCCCTTTCTGAGTTCTTGACAACGTTTATGTGCGCAAAAACCTGCACTCTTGGTTAGAATACTCACTGTGTGACCTTGACAACACATATTCTCAATCAATGTAACAACAAATTTTGTTTCCCTGTGAGCATCATTAATACTCTTGGCAATTCTCTCTACTCCCTCATCAACTGATATCTTGCCACAAGTAGAACCTGGATGAAAATTATATAGTGTGAGGCCCAATTTTTCACATCTTTTCAGCTCATCAATCAATGTTTCTCTACTCTTTTGTAATGCGTCATCGTCAGGAGAGGCACAATTCATTAAATAGATACCATGTGGCAGAATTACATCTGGGGAATAATTTGCATCAGTATAAGCCTTCTTGAATTTATCTGCGTCTTCATCACTCAATGGTTTACTTGCCCATTGCCTTTGGTTTCTTAAAAATAATCCAAATGCTTTTGCATCCATTCTTAGGGCATTTTCAACTGCGTTGTGTAGACCTCCTGACATGGACACATGAACACCAACTTTTTTTGAAGGTCCATCAATTTGTGCTGCTTTCCTGTCAGATCCTTCTTCTTTCGCATCCATGTTGTTCATTTGTTCCACTCCATTTGTGGCATTCTGTACCGCCTCATCACAGGAGGCAGGGACTTTCTGTCCTGCAGCGTTGCACCCTTGTAATACTTCCTCCTTCGCAGACGCACCCATTGCACTCGTTTGTTGCACCCCAACCACATCGTTTGATGTGTGTACTTTCTCTTCGTGGATGTGGGAGGTTTCAACCTTTGCTGTGCCTTTCCTCCCTCGTGTTGTCTTTATTTTATCCTTCCCAACTGCCTTTTTGCCTCCTTTTTTCAATGTGTCTCCATCCTTCTGAGCAGCCTTTGCAATTTCTTTTTTTGTTTTCTTTCCTTGGCCTGCTACCACTACCAGCCCCCTCTTCGTCTCTTTAGACTTCGAGATACCCGCCCCTTTCTTCTTGTTTACCTTCACATCAGCTGTTCTTTCTTCTTTCTTGGGTCGGCCTCGCTTTCTTGGTGGTTGAGCAGCAGAATTTTTATCGGCATCTTCCTCTTTCTTCCCACCTCTTTTCTTTATTTGTGGACTAGGTTTAGATCGTGGCCTACCCATTTTGTCACTTCTTCCCATGTGATAAATTTCGCCACGTGATAAATTTCGCGCCAAATTGCAACCTCGTTTCAATAATTAAATCTCGACCTCATGATTTAGCACAGGGAAACGGGGGAAACGGAAAACCAGACCAGGATTTCTACTTAATAATTAATCAAAATTGATGACATTTTTTTTCATTAAAGAGCCATTGTCACCCAGAGTTCTTTGCGGCCACGCTGAAATTACATCAAACTGTCTGAAGAATAAATTTGGCCTGAGCAGAAACGATGGATCGACACTACAGCAGTTACCTGACAGAAAAATCAACTGTTCGGTCCGTTCAAGTACTGCAGTATATTTTCAGTTTCGGCCAAACTTGATTTTCAAACCGTCTGAAATTGCAGCTTGCCTGCAAAAGACCCTGGGAGACGAGGGCTCTTTAACGAGTCAAGGCTTATCTAATCCCAACGCTAATTGTTTCCTTGTAGCAAGACAAATATTTCCCTCCACATCATATTGCCTTTACATCCATTATCACGATTAACTTTATTGTATGGTATGTACTTTCTTCGGAGCCAGTCCCGCTCTAGGGCCCTCTAGAACAGTCTTTCAGATCATAAAAGAGCAGACCAAACTTTCTGCTCTGCAACTTACTTCATCCCAGTTTGAATGAAAAAGAGCATACAGTACAGTACCACCCTTTTCGCACCTTATGGTCAAATTATTCTGAACTGACAATTTTCCAAGAGTTTGATCAGCAGACAGTATGTTTATCACTTCGGAAAAATAAATCTAGCCCCAAGTCATCTTTTTCCCGAATCTAATCCCTCCTCCACAGCAGTCATAAACACAAACATACTTCAAAATTCTGCAAAACTACAAGATAACCATCGAATCGAAAAAATACTGGCTTATCGTACGTACAAGATTACACGATGAATACATACTTTTACGAAACGGTAAATAATGAAAAGCAGCCCAAGCTGGTCTTGAAATGGTTAATTTTTTGCCGAACAGGTCCTATGGAATAGCATTCGAGAGCCTTGCCAATGGCATTCAAGGCACTTGTAAGCTGGCCCAGATTGAGTACCATCCTTGAACGTTTTAATTATCTCCTTTGACAGCATGAACGAGTCAATTAGAGCGATCTTCAATGCGTACGTGTTCCCAAAACAAGGAGAGTTGTTTGGTTCGTACTTGCTTCGACATTCATCGGAACGAGACGCGAAGGAAGAACCATGTGTCCTTCAACTCAGGGCCAAAAACAATCCGTCTTTGCGAGGAACGATTCTCCTATTATTCTCGAAACTGTTTGAGATTCCCGATTACCATTCGGAAAGTAGAACAGCCGTGGCTAGAAAAATATGAAGATACCAACTTTAAATGGTGCAATAGGATTCAGTAAAAGAGGCTCCGATTTCAAACTACCGGAGTTTACTGCAGCGCGTGCATAAATTATTGTCCATGCTTACATGCTTTGTATTTTGAAAAAATCTGTACGAATTACACTACAAAATTCATCTAAATTTGCCAGCACTATTGGTTGAACCTAAGTTTGAGATTAAGAGTTAATTGATCTCACTACAACATACGAAAATAAGCAAATTCCTTGCACNAGGGCCAAAAACAATCCGTCTTTGCGAGGAACGATTCTCCTATTATTCTCGAAACTGTTTGAGATTCCCGATTACCATTCGGAAAGTAGAACAGCCGTGGCTAGAAAAATATGAAGATACCAACTTTAAATGGTGCAATAGGATTCAGTAAAAGAGGCTCCGATTTCAAACTACCGGAGTTTACTGCAGCGCGTGCATAAATTATTGTCCATGCTTACATGCTTTGTATTTTGAAAAAATCTGTACGAATTACACTACAAAATTCATCTAAATTTGCCAGCACTATTGGTTGAACCTAAGTTTGAGATTAAGAGTTAATTGATCTCACTACAACATACGAAAATAAGCAAATTCCTTGCACGCTAAACGTAAACATAAGGCATAGCTTCTGCAGGGGTAAACTGGGTTTGAGCTGTGGGTAAAATGGGTAATGTTGATGGCCAGAAAATGGTAGATTGTGAACTGTTACGACAACATTTGCAACATAAAGGTGGGAAGCCTGCCAGTTCACCTGGTAGACCCATCATCCTCAAGAATAAAGGGTCTACGAAATAAAGAGATATTGATACGACTGCCTAATTAATTATGTTCGTCCTCTATTCAAATAATGTGCGAAGTGCGTCTCCATAAAGGCTGCATAAATCATGTTCCAGAAATCTGGAATCGTAGCAAGCTTTTCCCCTTTGTTTCGTAGACCCTTCCAGATAGTGGGTCTACCCTCAGGCTACAAGGTGGGTAGGTAAAACAGTTTTTAGCTGGACAAGGTCCATGAATAAAGATTTCATCGATATTTATACACATTTTTGCAGTACCCATTTTACTCCAAGCTTACCCATTTGGACCACTTTAGACCCTCAAATATAAAGAAATGGATATTAAATACAGAATAAAATAAATACAGCAGGGCTTCTCAACCGACGCAAACCACGTGGCAAGAGAATGGATAAAAATTAGATTACGAGAGATAGAAAATGAGGTTGAGAGAGATGGAAAGGGAATTCTAGGTTCTTAAATGCTACAAAACAAAAGCTGCATGACGTAAATGTGAATAAAATTCTGCGATAAGTGTCTTTGACGATCATCAATTAAGGGTTAATATCGAAAGAAATACCCACGAAAGGAGTTCACAAAATATGTATGCTTAGTAATACACTCCACTGTTAAAATAAAATATAAATTTCTCGTACACACTACTAGGCCATGACGCAAATAATTAACAGTCAGTCTTTAAGAAGTTGCAAGTCTTACTTGGACTAACTGCACAATCTCGGTTTGCTCTTTAGAATTGTCCAGCAACAATAAAGCGAACGGGTGATCCAAAAACTTGACAAGCAATATCGTGCCTAGCTTCCAGAAAGCAAGAGTTACTGACACATCCTTTTTTATCACCGTTTCGTTGAGACCTCTTCTTAATTGCAATTAGTTCTCAGTATCCACCTATCTTTATAGATATGCAAGGAACGTCTAAACAATTAAAAAATATTTGGATATTTGCGAGTAGGCCCACGCGTTAATATAAGTTAACATAAGATTGCTGTAATAATGCTTTTGATTCAAATACAATATTAATCCAGAAAACAATTTGTCCAAAGAAATCAATTACAAAAATAGCCAGCAAAAGTTACTGAATAAATGAGTCCACAAGCATACGGTTAAAAATCTTTATAGAAGCCGACGAAAATGGCTATTACATCTCTCCTTGGCATGAACGGCTTGGAAGGAACTCTAGGCTCTTTACTATAACTAGTTCGCATGCTTCTCTGATCATCTCGATCATTTTCAAACTTACAGTGTTTTAAAACCCCGCAAGCTTTGTGGAGGAAATTTCGAGTTGGCATCCCCCCTCGCCCCCCATTGCAATGTTGGAGGCTGATGGAAATATCATAGATGAGTTGACAAGTATGTGTTCTTCAAGCAACCAGCATTGCAAAGGGGGAGGGGGGTCATCAGCAATGGAAGATAGTAGTTTACATGCAGGAAAGACCTCTTTCAACGCAAAACTCATTTGTCTCAACGAGTTTTGTCCGCGATTGTAGTGTCAATCAAAATACAAGAAACTCTATTTTTGGTGTGAGCCCCAAAGAGTTTCTTTAAAGAAGGGGAGCGCAAAGCATTATGGTCGGCTGCAAACGAGGGTAAGTTGGACAACAGGAAATTCTCCCACAACACAATCTCATTGATTCAGCTTTGCAAATCAATAAAAACGTTTGTCATTAGGAAATAATCAAGATTCAAGAATGTCAGAGTATAATCATACCAAAGCACTTCAAGCTATTCTATGACAAGCAATCAAAAAATGTAACAGCCATATGCATAAGCTTGTTAAAGATTTAAAGCCGATGTTTGGTTTACATGAACAAGATTCTTACAGCATCTGTGTCTCGGTTTGAGTGAGATCTGTTTTTGGCCTCAAGAAGCTGCCTCCATCGCCCGTTCGAGAGCGAGACTTTCTCCTCCCATCAGCCTCCTTGTGACCTCTTTCTCTCTGTTTTGTGAGGAACTCTTCACGTTTAATCTTCAAGTCAAGATCCTTTGGAATGTCAGGTACAATGTATGCTATGAGTCTCGTGCTGAACGTGATAAACCATTGGAAAACAAACACGAAAGCGAGTCTTGCAGCCAAAATGACCCAGTACTCTTTATTCAAGTTGTACGGCGAGTATGGTTCATGGAAGCCAGGGTATCTACAAGACGGAATACATGCAGTCAGCAGGAAATTATGCCGTATTATCAATCACTGCAGTAGGACACTGCAGTCTCGCGCTCTATTATATACAATCATAAAATATCAAAATGTACAAAGCAACGACCACGCGTGTCCTTTACTAGAATAAAGAAAAAACATGTGTCCATTGCAGCGAAATAAGCCAGAATTGCAAAAACCGCCTTCCTCCAAGCCATATTCTGTTTTTTTGGAGATGCAAGATTCGCATGTTACAGATATCTGAGTTTTGAATAAAAAGTAAGAGATCATTAATACATCTGTTAAACAACAGAGTGCCAAAGACTGACCCCTGTGGAACATCATGTGTTATTAGGTCTTTCTAAGAACTGAAGGAACCATTTACCTTGACTCTCTGTTGCGCGAAAGAAGCCATAGGCATGCAATTTGCAATCAAGAGGTCATTTCTAATGCAAAGAGAGTTCGGTTGTTCAAATCCTGCTTTTTGATTGGAACAAAAAATGTAAAGTAGCTTAAAATGTTTTGTATGGTTTTACAGCTCCAGGCAAACAAGGCTGTCGCTTCACATCAATTCAATATGAGCGAAAGTTGAGGGTCTTTGTTGAGCAAGGCTACTCAGCTTCTATAACAAAATGGGACATAAAAACATACCTGCATGTGGGCATGGTATAATTGACGGTAGATGTTGGTTTATCCGGTCTTGAGTTCTTCGTGAAATCTTTCACATTGAAATAAGACAAGCTGTGGTTCACATAACCATGGAGAGATCCGTCCGGACTGATCTTGTATGTGTACACGAGTTTTGGAATCAGCTCCGATGTGAAGGCCAAAACAAATGCATTGACAAGGATGGATAGCTGTGAAGGAGATTAGGTGTTTTGTAAGACATATTCTTCCATAAGACACTCGTTTTCCTGCGTTCACTTAAAGGGCACCCATCTCCAAATTTCGGTCAAAACAGGGATTTTGCAGCTGTTTGCTAGGCTCCTATCACACGGACTTTTGATTTTTTTCAAAATGAAAGCATTATTTCCAAGATAAGTCCTTATACATGAAAGAGAACAAGCCAAACAATGGAGCATTGCGGACACCTTTATTTTGTAGGAAATTTTATTCGATACTACCACTACCTTAAGTCCTCTGCGGAGGAGCATTGCTCGCGAAGTGAGCTACCTCTCCGAAGGAGCGAGCGAGTGAGTGAGAAGATTTCAAATCTTCTCACGCACTCACGCGCTACGCTAGTTCACTCCTTCGGAGAGGTAGCTCACTTCGCGAGCAATGNCTTAAGTCCTCTGCGGAGGAGCATTGCTCGCGAAGTGAGCTACCTCTCCGAAGGAGCGAGCGAGTGAGTGAGAAGATTTCAAATCTTCTCACGCACTCACGCGCTACGCTAGTTCACTCCTTCGGAGAGGTAGCTCACTTCGCGAGCAATGCTCCTCCGCAGAAGACTTAAGGTAGTAGTATCGAATAAAAATTTCCTACAAAATAAAGGTGTCCGCAATGCTCCATGGCCAAACATTCATATCTCTTACGATTGCTTGGATATAAGTGGATCTTCAACGGTGTCTCTGAAACGGCTTACGTGAAGCCATCAAACAAACCAAACTGCAGAAAACGATGGGCACGATCCTAAACAATGGTTTTTAAAGATTTGTTTACATTTTGGCGACTGAGCCCCTTCTCATAAACCTGAATTATAAACAGTACCTTTCATGCAGTATTCCTTGGTGTGGCAACGGCCTAAATTAACTAAACAAACGTACATCAAATTTGCTAAGGACGTTAGAAATGCAAAGAGATACTATAGTACTACTATACTACTATAATACCATAGAGTTTAAGGTAACATGAAATTTCCCCCTGTTCGCTTTCCTTTATCCCTTTTCCTTTTTTCTTTTCATTCCTTCTTCTTTCTTTCTTTTTTTTCTTTTTTTAGACTCGAAAAAATGTCTGTTACCATTGGTACCGTGACCCGCTATTTTTCAACCCCTCTAAAAATTTCGGATGAGCAAGAATTTCTGATGGCAACTTTTTTGAATGGTAAAATCATGGCTGTTTAGACGCCGCAGTTGTAAACAGCCTAAATTAACTGAACAAACGTACATCAAATTTGCTAAGGACGTGAGAAATGCAAAGAGATACTATAGTATTTTGAGGTAACATGAAATTTCCCCCTGTTCGCTTTCCTTTATCCCTTTTCCTTTCTTCTGTTCATTCCTCTTTCTTTCTTTCTTTCTTTTTTTCTTTCTGGAGACCTGAAAACATTTCCGTTACCATTGGTACCGTGACCCGCTATTTTTCGACCCCTGCACAAATTTCGGATGAGCAGGAATTTCGGATGGCAACTTTTTTGAATGGTAAAATCATGGCTGTTTAGACGCCGCAGTTGTAAACAGCCTAAATTAACTGAACAAACGTACATCAAATTTGCTAAGGACGTGAGAAATGCAAAGAGATACTATAGTATTTTGAGGTAACATGAAATTTCCCCCTGTTCGCTTTCCTTTATCCCTTTTCCTTTCTTCTGTTCATTCCTCTTTCTTTCTTTCTTTCTTTTTTTCTTTCTGGAGACCTGAAAACATTTCCGTTACCATTGGTACCGTGACCCGCTATTTTTCGACCCCTGCACAAATTTCGGATGAGCAGGAATTTCGGATGGCAACTTTTTTGAATGGTAAAATCATGGCTGTTTAGACGCCGCAGTTGTAAACAGCCTAAATTAACTGAACAAACGTACATCAAATTTGCTAAGGACGTGAGAAATGCAAAGAGATACTATAGTATTTTGAGGTAACATGAAATTTCCCCCTGTTCGCTTTCCTTTATCCCTTTTCCTTTCTTCTGTTCATTCCTCTTTCTTTCTTTCTTTCTTTTTTTCTTTCTGGAGACCTGAAAACATTTCCGTTACCATTGGTACCGTGACCCGCTATTTTTCGACCCCTGCACAAATTTCGGATGAGCAGGAATTTCGGATGGCAACTTTTTTGAATGGTAAAATCATGGCTGTTTAGACGCCGCAGTTGTAAACAGCCTAAATTAACTGAACAAACGTACATCAAATTTGCTAAGGACGTGAGAAATGCAAAGAGATACTATAGTATTTTGAGGTAACATGAAATTTCCCCCTGTTCGCTTTCCTTTATCCCTTTTCCTTTCTTCTGTTCATTCCTCTTTCTTTCTTTCTTTCTTTCTTTTTTTCTTTCTGGAGACCTGAAAACATTTCCGTTACCATTGGTACCGTGACCCGCTATTTTTCGACCCCTGCACAAATTTCGGATGAGCAGGAATTTCGGATGGCAACTTTTTTGAATGGTAAAATCATGGCTATTTAGACGCCGCAGTTGTAAACAGCCTAAATTAACTGAACAAACGTACATCAAATTTTCTAAGGACGTTAGAAATGCAAAGAGATACTATAGTATTTTTAGGTAATATGAAATTTCCCCCTTTTCGCTTTCTTTTATCCCTTTTCCTTTCTTCTTTTCGTTCCTCTTTCTTCCTTTCTTTCTTTTCTTTTTCTTTCTGGAGACCTGAAAACATTTCCGTTACCATTGGTACCGTGACCCGCTATTTTTCGACCCCTGCACAAATTTCGGATGAGCAAAATTTTGGATGGCAAAGTTTTTCAATGGTAAAATCATGGCTGTTTAGACGCCGCAGTTGTGCTTGATCGCCGCAGATTTGTTCTTTTGCGAAGGAAAAAATCATTTACTATTACGGGGAGCTAGTGTCGAAACCTCCTCCGCAGGACAATATATATTTTCCTCCGCAGAAGCTTATATGTTCAAGCATAACTGCATGCAACGTCTAGCGACCAATTGGTAAAATTTCCTGACAGAAAACAACGACAAACAAACAAACAAACAAACAAACCTCTGTCAATGTGCTAAGAACATAGAACCAAGCTCCGATATCCTCAGCTCTTTGGGCTACAGGTCTTCTGAAGTTTCTTGTGAAATTGATTGCATCCAAACGAATCTCAAAAATGTTATTAAGCCACGCAAAGAATGGAGCCAATGGGAACGCAGCAACGAACATGGTGACGAAGCCATATTGGAGAACTGGTGAGGAAAGGCACTGGCTTTATCAAAAAATCGGGTGAGTGAAAAAGAGTTGACACGTTTGGCGGGCTATGGAAAGAAAAGTATGCGCCCGATATTCAAAACTGAAATATTAATCTATCAGTCAAAGGCTAACTTAGATGTGATGTGAAAACAGTTGACACGTTTATCGGGCAGTGGAATAAAAAGTATGCGGCCGATATTCAAAACTGAAATGTTAATCTATCAGTCAAAGGCTAACTTAGATGTGAAAAAAGTTGACACGCTTGGCAGTCTGTGAAATAAAAAGTACGCGGCCGATGTTCAAAACTGAAATGCTAATCTATCAGTCAAAGGATAACTTAGGTGTGAAAACAGTTGACATGTTTGGCAGGCTGTGGAATAAAAAGTATGCGCCCGATATTCAAAACTGAAATGTTAATCTATCAGTGAAAGGCTAACTTAGATGTGAAAACTGCTGACACGTTTGGCAGGCTGTGGAATAAAAACTACGCAGCCGATATTCAAAACTGAAATGTTAATCTATCAGTCAAAGGATAACTTAGATGCGAAAATTTGTTTGGTAAAATCACTGATCATTTAAATCCGGAAATTAGGAAAATGCTGCTAAAAGATTTGTACGAGAACGAGAATTTCATGTTCGGTTCTGGTCCATGATTTACTTGCCATATAATTTTGAAATCAATACAATTGTCAGTTTCAGAAATAGAATTTAAATGTCAATGTAAGAAATTTAATAAAACCTTTCTTCAAGAATAAAAACAACTAAAATATAACTACATATGAATATGCATATTGCTATCTAACTCAGCATTTCTGTTATGCGGTATGATTTAGAAAAAAGCTGGGAGATTTGCCTTTATCAAGTAAATTGGCAAATGGACGACTCCTTAAATGATCCGGTGGACAGTTTCCAGTCGGTGTAATTTTCCGAGCGGGCGGAAATTCTATCGTTTATGAGAGACGGGATGAGAGAAAATGTCGCTACGAAATCGAACAGAAAATTACGGCTGAATGACCTTTTATTCTGTAAAATTCTGCCCCGCTCGGAAAATTTTACAAATTGGAAATCAGCCTTAAAGTGCAAAGATTCACGACAAATAGAAAAAAACATACCAATTTCAAGATATTGCCAGAACAACGAAAGGTCTTCCTGAGCTTGGAGGTCATAATCCATTTCCCATTGTGGCCGTACTGCAGCATATTTACTGGCCTGGCGTCTTTTCAGTTTCTTCATAACCCATCTAAGATATGAAATTTTGAGGTTAAGATTAAAGGAGCTCTTCCGCGTCCGGGTGCGCCCAAAAATTACAGACGTCTGAAAAATTGTAGTGGTTAGAGTACTGGCTGGATTTGAATGAATCGAATTCCGCTTTGTAGCAGAAAGACTTAAGTATTTTTGCGAGTTTCTCATATTTTCATGAGTACTAAAGATATTTGCCTGCGTGCAGCCTCGACTCCTTTCCCTTAAGGAGGAGTTGGGGCTGCACGCAGCATATGTTCCAAATCTTTAAAAAGGTTGGTGCAAAATTCAATGACATATTTCTTTGGACTGAATGACTTCATTTTTCAAGAATTCCGGAAAAATTTTCAAAAAAACTTGAAACCATCGTAATTTCTAAACTATTTGACGCAACATGAAATCATTTTCAATAAAACCAAAATTTCTTTCACTCTTCTAGTTTATGATTTATAAATTTGATGACGTCACACCTCAAATGAGTTGAAATGTTAAGATACGCTGTAATTTCGAAAAATATTCAAAATTTGTGAAAATTCCAACGGTAGAATTATAGATAAGTAGCTATATTTTCTTTCAAGCCATTCAATCAGAAGAATAATACGTCATACAATTTTACACCCATCTTTTACCGCGATTTAAAGATTTGCAACCTTTGCTGCTGCACGCAAGCTATACAGATATACGTAAATAGCGACTTTACAAAAATCGCTTGTTATAAAGCACCCTAAAACGCTAGATCAAATCGGAAACTTCTAACACGGAACAACAAAAAAGTCCATTGTACTTTTATCAAGTGTCGTCTGCGTATTAATTGCCATGGGATCAAAGAACGTTAGTATGTAAAGGGGCTGTATAACCCATCCTCTCTGCGTGGTGCTGCGTGTCAAATCATTAGAATGTGTTTAGGCTAAACACAACATATAGCTCATGGCGATTTTGCATAGAGAATAGTAATCCAAAGTATCTGCGACAATCTTGGTGATCCAAACGTTGATGGAGGATTTGGTCTCTTTTTTAACGCTGAATATTTGAAAGTTTTTATGGATATCAAAACTTCCATCACATTTCATGGACATCTGCAATGGAACTTACGTAGAAACTGCGATGAAAATGGCTGCATTTACTTACGTCCGCGGGTTGTCCCGTACTTTCGAATGTTTATAAAAATCTTGTAGAGCCCCTTTGAGTGAAAATTCATTTCCTACAACTTTTGAACGAGATTGAATGCCCTTGCACATTGTCCTGTGTGGCAGATTCCTTGCGATTTGATCGACTAGGCAAGGCTAATTTCAGCGTTGTTGCAAAATTGCATTAAATCTCTTAAAATATAGAAAAGAAAGCGTACGTTTAGGACCTCCTATTCCCCTCCCCCTAATAATAATATTACCAAAGTCGAATGGCGTTTGATTCAAGCAACTTTGACGCGGGGGAGCGGAAATCAAGGGCGACAGTAGTACAATTTGTCACTTGTCCCAAGAGTTCCAGTCATGATTTTGGCCCTTTGAGTATTAAAAGCATGAAAACTGCAGTTACTTACGGTACTCCAAGTTCCATCACATTGCCAATAAACTGCTGACCAACCATGATAATAATCAGTTGAATGCACAACTCGAGGAAACATCCCTGGGCCGAGCAACCTTCAAACCTGAATGCAGTTTTCCCGCCAAAACGTTTGTATTTGCCAGGTGATCCAATGAAATATTCATTCTTGAAGAATGCGACGTAGAACACGGACGCATACGTATTGACGAACTGGAACCAGAACATTTTCACAGTGAAGCTGTCTTCATAGTCTGTCTGACTTCGGGGGTTCTCCCAGTCTGTTAGCATCACTGCAACTTTCACGTAAACAAACTTCAGGAGGTTGATAACTAAC
>REGL01000005.1:400987-413815 GCA_004194395.1 Aurelia aurita complex sp. Pacific | reverse complement strand
GTATTTGAGAGGCAAAATTTTTATGCGACAGGGTATACTTTTGGCCTATTTTTTATGCGACAGGGTGCAGGGTGTGGAGAGGTTTTCCGCACACCCCCATCACTTCCCTAGTCAAGTACCCCCCCGGGCCTCCATTGTTCCATTTAAAGCGTCGTCTTTCTGACACAGGGCATTACCAGAGGGGGGGCATGTCCACCCCAGTTTTCTCAAGGTGATAAACGAAAATGTTGTAGAAACAGCTTTCAATGAAGTTCGTTAGATTTCAGGAGTTTAATACTGCATAAAAGTCTTACCCCAATACCCCACTTTTTAGGGTTAACAATGTCCCTGAACTTAGGTGTTCTTATTCAGTCATTATGCCTTGCACGTGCCATCTCTTGGTGGGCCTTTGTTAAGTCCCCATTTGCATGGTCCATTAAAATGGCAACAACAAAGGCAAACCAAAAGATGGCACGAGCAAAGCTTGATGGTTTTCAATATTTGGAATAGACCAATTTGGTGCATTCCAAGAGAGGTGACTTGAGCTTGTTTGAGGGTTTGGCTTTTCTGGGATATCTTGTATTGTTACAACATAAAGGAATCAATCACTCTGAATCAAGCACGATTAAGTAAATGAAACATTCTCATTAGCATGCACTATCAAGAAACTTTGTTCAATACAGTTTTGCCTGAAACGGGCTGATTTTTGAAGATGCTTCCAACCTTGGGGAGCTAGTGCCCCTGGCCCCTCTGGCTCAAACCCTTATGCAGACCCCACACATTTATTTCTAATGTGAACTTACACACCCCAAATGGACAGAAATCTCCTTATATATAGACCTACAAAGTACCCACTGCAAGTTAGCTTTTAAGGCTGTTAGTACAGTATGTGGTTAGTGAAGTTTAGTTGTTAAACATTGCTGTGTGTGTGTGTCATTACCATATTCTCTCTAATGGGCACCCCTCTTACCCCCCCCCCCCCCTAGGCTGTGCCAGCACTTGAGAAGCAAAGGGCCTGAAGCATGTACCAGGAAAATTCTTTGTGACCACTCTATTCTCTATAAACTCTCAGAAACCATGGACATAATGCCCCTTTAGTTTCATTTACATTTAAATTTTCCCTGTATCGCTATTACATGACAAGGACACTTTATCTACTTTGCCTGAAAAACCCAGTTTTACTTCATCTTGTGCTTAAATCATTAAGGCCATCTTTTGAAAAAATGGGGGGGGGGGGGTCCACACCCGTCCATTCCCTTTGATGGTTCTGTTACTGTTGACCTTTTGACATTGAACGAGTGTCCTGGGCACTCATTAGAGAGAATACCGTATATAAATTAATCAGTATTAACGTTGTTAGAGATTGAAATTCAGGTTTCTGTATATTTGCATCCATACCTCTTCCTCAGCTGGTGAGGTAGAGCCATAGTCATGTGTAGCAACATCCTGCAAGAAAGAAAAAATAATTTTAGTTTCATCTGAAAACATTAGGCCTTTGAGGAATTTAAAACAAGGTTCAATTGTCCTTGTCATTTTTCATTTCCTTTTTCTCATTTCTCCTTCCAATTCCTTCCTGGCTTTCCTGGCTTCCATTTCTTATTTCTGTTTTATTAGCCACGCCCACACACGTGTCTGAGGGCACGATGCACAAGGGTAGTGGCGTTCTTTTCAAGATTTCGGTGCAGGTCAAAGGATTTATTCCGGAAATCTGATGGCTTTTGAGAAAGATGGAACAAACAAACGTTTGAATTGAAAGACAATCAATGAAATCTTGATTGGGGAGGAAGAGCAGGTTTTGTAAGGGGGAACACGGAAAGCATGACTAATGTAAAAGATTTATAACGTTCAGCACAAAAATGCACCTATGAATGCATCGATGAGACAAAAAGGGGTCAAAGATATTTCACTCATTTGAAATTTTGATTGATAGCTCGGCAACGATGTAGAGACCCTTTGTCCCAGGCCTGGCACCGCAACTGACCCCTGCCCTCTTCTTTCAAGCAAGAAGAATCAGCGTTGTATTTGCACTTTTTCGATACTGTAAACAAAAGAATCGGTCTTCAAACAACACAAGCCGTCTGAAATGGTATGGCGATGCACCCAAAGCTCCCTTCCTTGTCCGTTCGCACTATGGTTCGCACGATGTCATCCAACTCCACAGACCACAGTACAGTGTGCATCAGTGCTTATACGGAAAGACACGGAAATACGGAAATCCCGTTCTTACCCTTGAGATTCTTATTTGAAGAAATAACAAAAAATTTTCATTCCCAAGAGAGCATTGTCGTGGGCTACACAACGAAACTTTTAAAGAAATAAAGAATTTTATCGCTTGCGCAGTGACTTTTGAGGTTGACGCCCATTTTTGAGACAAAGATTTTCTCCACCAAATGACCGCATTGAGAATTCCTCATTTCCTGGTCTATTCATCAACGAGGATTATAACCCTGTAAAAAATTTTGCGATATTGGAAAGCCTCTTGCAAGGGAAACGCCCTAATCGCCATGATTTTGACCTTGACGGCGATTTTCAAAGCCGGATGCTCAAGAAAATGGGCCTTTTTAGGCCAAAAATTACCTTCGTGCTGACAGTTCTTTCCAGTTGCATTCCCTGCTCTTCCAGATTCTGGAGAAACGTGTCTCGTTTTTGAGCATTCTTCTCGCGATCATCATCATCCTCTTCTTCCTCTACGTATGCCAAGACATAATCAATCCTGCGAACTCCATCATCAAAATAAAGAGATTTTCTCTCTTCCTCAGTGTTGTGAAGCTCCATGCCGTTGATTAGTCCTTGCTGCTCAGCCATCCTCACCGCAAAGCAAAACACCCTGATCGTATTTCGAAAATAAGGAGTGGCACCTTTCTTGCTGTCTAGCAACTGCACATTGCCTTAGCGATGGTGCTTGATCGAATTCTTGGATCAGCTTCANTTTTGAGACAAAGATTTTCTCCACCAAATGACCGCATTGAGAATTCCTCATTTCCTGGTCTATTCATCAACGAGGATTATAACCCTGTAAAAAATTTTGCGATATTGGAAAGCCTCTTGCAAGGGAAACGCCCTAATCGCCATGATTTTGACCTTGACGGCGATTTTCAAAGCCGGATGCTCAAGAAAATGGGCCTTTTTAGGCCAAAAATTACCTTCGTGCTGACAGTTCTTTCCAGTTGCATTCCCTGCTCTTCCAGATTCTGGAGAAACGTGTCTCGTTTTTGAGCATTCTTCTCGCGATCATCATCATCCTCTTCTTCCTCTACGTATGCCAAGACATAATCAATCCTGCGAACTCCATCATCAAAATAAAGAGATTTTCTCTCTTCCTCAGTGTTGTGAAGCTCCATGCCGTTGATTAGTCCTTGCTGCTCAGCCATCCTCACCGCAAAGCAAAACACCCTGATCGTATTTCGAAAATAAGGAGTGGCACCTTTCTTGCTGTCTAGCAACTGCACATTGCCTTAGCGATGGTGCTTGATCGAATTCTTGGATCAGCTTCATTGCACATGAAGAACAAGACCTGGAGAGAATCAATTGTTTTACGCTATCTTTTCATTGGTTTCCTATTGTCTCGCCTTTGTGTAGTTCTGTGTAAATTCTATGGTGTAGTTGACGTTTAATCGTTGTGGGATTGTGGGATTGTTTTTCACTGTTTTTGCATTGGTTTCGTATTGTCTCGGTATTGTTCAGGCTCTATTGACGTCGTGGGAATGTTTTTACTCTCTCTCTCTCTTTGCATTAGCTTCCTATTGTCTTTTTGTTGTTGATCAGGCAACAGGCAGCCTGTTTATTGTCATGAAATAAACGACACTTTCACAATGGTAATGTTTGTTTTCATTGTCATCGTCGCCTTTATTGTCTATCAAAGTTCAATTTTGTGACGTAAAAGTGACCCTTGAATATTTAAATTTCCCGCTAAAAATCAGGTGGACTCGGAATTTGTGTTTAGTGTTTGATAGATTCCGAAAATATCGGTAGACTTGGTACGAGGGGCGTATCACTCTGTAAAAATCTCGTACACCTTTGGCAGAAATCCCTTTGATTTCAAGAAAAATCCGCAAAAAATCCCTAAAAATCCTATTGTTTAAAAAAAAAATCTCGTACGCCATTTCGGAAGAGTGATACACCCCTCGACTTGGTAGGTTTGGGAGATTTTCTGAATGGACCTTCTTTCCAAAAAACAAAACGTTTGATAGACTGCGCCTTCAGAATTTGGTAGGTTTGGAATTGCAGTCAAACATATATTTTTACATTACATCCATACTCTACAAATTGGAAGAAATTTGAAATGTGGAAAATAACAGGCAGGCCTACCCGGGTCATAGAAAGGATATACTCGTCATGGCGTTATGTTGAAAGATACGGCTCATGGGCTGATAGATGCAATGCAGAAACATGGTAGAAACCGTGCTTCTCGAATAGAAAACCTCAAAAGAAAAGACCTTTTGGTTTGCAGCCCAGGGGGGGGGGTACTCTGGTTTATTCAGGATAGGGGTGCTCAGGTTACTATTTTGGGTCTTAAATTTGGGCAAGGATTATTTTTTGGGTCAATCATTTGTACAGTTATTTCTTTGGGTTCCTGACATTCTGGCTTACTTTTTTGGGTCTCAAATATGAAGAAAAGGAAAGATTGGGAAAAAGATAGGAAAAATTATTTTTTGGGTCTATTTTCACGGTAGAAATTATTTTTTTGGGTTGGTGCGTTGTACCTCAGCCTGAGCACCCCTATCCCAAATATAACTGAGTACTCCCCCTGGGGTTTGCAGCTACAATTTCCCCATTATGTGGTGCGTGTTGACAGTGTATACAGTATCAACAAATGTTTTGACAGAAGAAAACAGGAGTGAAGCTGAAGAAAATTGTCAGGGGCATGCATATCCCAAAACTCTTTACCAAATGGCAGAAATGGGCGACTCTTGGTTTTATTGTTGAAAATGATATAAACTGGCCAAATTTGCTGACAAACCAGAATTTTTAGGGTGCATTCCCCACCCTCTGCCCCTGGAAAATTTCTCAAACTTTAAGAATCTTGCTATCACCAGTGCGAACCTAAATTATCTTCCCCATGATTGTCCCCTGATTGCCCCCCTCCCCCTCCCCCCTCAAGAGAGCATCAATCGATGCGGGGGATCGGGGAATCCATTTGCTAACTCACGGAAGGAGCAATAGAGAGTGGTTCTACTTGAAAATGGCGGCACAGCTAGCTTTTGGTATGTATAAACAATCCTCAACAATAACTCCTATATTTCGTTAGATAATCGACTTCAAAAGAACTCATCATTTTAGTAAGTCATCAAGTTCTAATATGTACAATTTCTATCGTTTTTAGGCAATGTGCCTCCGTTTTATCGCGAGCTGTTTGATGCCGTTTGTGGAGGGCAGGACAAAGTAGATTACGACACATTTCAAACACTTTTGGGGAAGTCTGGTCTAGCTAAACAGAACCTCAGTTCGGTAAGAAGTTTATCAGTTTAGAGGATGAACAATTTGGATGGAGCTGCTAGATAATTCTAGATGTATCTAATCTTTTATTCTGAAAGCAAATTGGCCCTACGAACAAGTCAGTACCATGAAACTAAAACTGCATGGCTTGTT
Source organism: Aurelia aurita complex sp. Pacific (assembly GCA_004194395.1). NCBI lineage: Eukaryota > Metazoa > Cnidaria > Scyphozoa > Semaeostomeae > Ulmaridae > Aurelia > Aurelia aurita complex sp. Pacific. The sequence goes on along the minus strand of REGL01000005.1, from coordinate 408,247 downwards.
GTTCTTGTGTGTGGGATATAGGCCAAGCAAGTTTTCCAGGCAGGAAAACCATGTTAATATGCGGAAGTTGAAGGCCTTGGGATAAATGCACTACTGTAGGTTGACTAATTTTGAGAACTTTCATTTTTGGCATCTAGTCTATTCCATTTGCTGGATCATTGACATCATTGTGGTTGGGGTTGGGGAAATGTAAGAAACTACATTAATTAGAGGAGCATCACCCTAAATGGTCAGCTAACGTTATTCATTTTGGGGCCTGGATTTTGCAGGAAAGTGCGTTAAAATTATTCGCTGATGCCAGTTCTCAGATTTTGTCTTGTTGTTGTCGTTTTGTACCGCCTATCCTTGTCCTTAAGGATGTTTTTAAAGCACTTACCTGAAATGGATAAAGGTAAGAGTATTTTATGTCCTTGTTGTTTTCCAAGCCCAATATTTGTTTTCTTCGCGTTGCCTCAGGATTTTGTATAAAGTACAACTAAAGTTTGTTTTCAGGCAACTCCAACCCTCTAAAGGTTATTTTTGAAGAAAAATCTCAGAAATTTGCATTGAATGTAAAAGCTGGGAGCTTTATTTCGGTTGTGGTCAGACTGGCCAACCTGCGCCCCTATTGGTCAGCCTGTTGATTCTGACTTCCCTTACTGACCCCCCGTCAACCACACATGTTTGAAGTCATAAGGTTCAAGTCATAATCCTCAAGATAATGGTAAAATTATAAATCTTAATTTTTTTGTCAATTACTGCCTTGTTGATTTCATTTGTGTAAGGTTTCATTCACGAACTTACTTCCCGTTGTAGTCAATTTCATCATTTCATCTATCAATAATTTGAAATGTAACCATATCAATTCATGCTTCTTGCAGCCCCTCCTCCCTTTGCTTCATTTTCAAAAATATCCTGTAGACCTCCTTATTCCTTCCCCCGGTTTCAAAAATATCCTGTAGACCTCCTTATTCCTTCCCCCGGCGGCACTCACAGTTTAATAATCCTGCTTAGGTGTGCTGCAACAAGATAAGTTCAACCAGGTAACTGCGAAGGCATCGTTATGAATTAAGTGTACGTCCAAATTAGACGCCATGCCTAAGATTAGGCCGTTCACACCGGCTTACGTTTGAACTGAAAATTTACCAAGACAAACAAGAAGCTAGTCATTATATTTAAGTTTAGCTTTCAGAAAGGGTTAATGAACATGTTTATCGTGATTTGCCCAGTCTTAGGGCGTTTCCTTATTTTCAAATCGATTTTGTTGCCAAAATTGACCATTTAGGGCGAAGCCTCTCTAATTACTGAGAAAATACATTAATTAGTATTTAGTACTAAAATGGCTGAATAAACTGAACTCTCTAACTCTAATAATTTTCTTCCAGATATGGGAGTTGGCAGATTCTCAAAAGAATGGTTATCTGACAAGGGATGGATTGTACAAAGCTTTTGCACTGATAGCTCTTGCTCAGCAAGGGAAAACAATTTCAGAGAAATCCCTGGAGATGCTCATTGATTCAGGTATAGTTTGAACTGCTTTTTAAGTTTCATTTCAAAAATTCCACTACATACAAAAATCCTTTAACTAACAACAATAAACTAAAATTACAGTGACAAGTTACAGAAGATGACAATGGTAAACATTAACTTTAAACGGAAATAAAATTACAGAAATAGGAATTTGTACAGAGAAGAATTTTCTTAAAGGAGGAGCTCTCTCAATAGATAAACTAATCGAGGAGAGAGCACCCCCTTAGCTAAAAACCTATTGTTCAATTTGAAGTATTTTAAGCATTTAGAGATTGATTGATGCAAAAAGGCCAAAAGTTCTAGACTTGATAATTTGTTGAGAACAGGTGTAATTTTAGTTGGCGACAAAACTCATCACTAAAGGAGACTGTTTAATGATCAAGGGANTCTCTCAATAGATAAACTAATCGAGGAGAGAGCACCCCCTTAGCTAAAAACCTATTGTTCAATTTGAAGTATTTTAAGCATTTAGAGATTGATTGATGCAAAAAGGCCAAAAGTTCTAGACTTGATAATTTGTTGAGAACAGGTGTAATTTTAGTTGGCGACAAAACTCATCACTAAAGGAGACTGTTTAATGATCAAGGGAATGTTGTTCCAAGATTTAGCACCAAGATTTAGCACAGAAGCAAATCAAAGCAACAAGGACAGACTTTATAAGGCAATCAAAATGCAAGGAAATTATCTCAACAATTCAAAACAAACAAAGCTGCTACAGTTGCCCTGAAAGTATTACAGCAAACGATCACCTTCTGCACTTGAAAGACGGTTTTCAAGAGAAGTGATGACTTTATGTTGAAAGAGGAAGGATAAAGCTTAAGATCTGCTGAAGCGGTAAAAAGATGCCTGATAAGTCAAAAAGCAAACAAGAAATGATTCATAAACAAGACATAGGGGATGGGCAGTAATGTTGGATTCAGGAACTTAAAATCTGTTTGGAAAACACAACGCTAACAACTTGATATTTTGAGCTGAATGTGTAAATTGTTATTGACCTGTAATGTCCATTACATGGAATGGCCCTTCAATTCTCACATATTTAGGGCTTAAATGAAAAAATTACTGCTCAGCTCCTGAATCAAATAAACAAAAATCCACTGGGCAGATCTTTAGGTCCATTCCTCTTTTGTTATGAACTAATGACTTCTTTTTCAAGCTATCTTTCGCATGCACAAGTTGATAGTTTGCCATACCGGTTTCAGGGCAGCGTTTGCAGCTTTGTTTGTGTGTTGGATTACTGGTTGAGAGAATTTCCCTTGTCTCCAATCACTAATCATTTTAAACTGCAGTGTCAAATCAAAAGCAGCAGATCTAGATGATATTGTCTTACAAAGTCTGTCCGTGCTAATCAAAGCATGTGTTTACGGCAGCTTTGCCAGAGTGCCGTTGATCATTGGAAGTTATCTTGCTTTGCATCTTCCAAGACATGTACCAAACAAGTATACGGGAGTCCAAGAAATGAACAAAATACCAAATTTTTGAGAGCGATTTTTGCAGAGTAGGTGTAGCTTAAAGTGACCAAGCAGCATGTCAAAGGTAGCTAAGCCCTCTTCAGCTACAGTACGCTGATACCTTGTTTGTGTTCATCATATTTGCATTCACAAAGCTAGGTGATATCTACAATCCTTGGCAAAACCTCTCGTCATAAACTAAGTTTTCAGAATTTTTCGACAAAAAATCACAGTACTTCAGCGGGAATATCTCGTAAACCCCCCTTCCCCCCAAGTCAATGTTGTTTGTCTTCACTCAGGACATTTGCTGCATGATATTTTCCAAGTTAGAGAAATCAGCAACATTGACTCAGGGGGTACATGGGGGGGGGGGTATTTGCTCTTCAGATCTACCTTTTCCCGTTTTGTGACTAGGGTTTGGCAAGGATTGTAGCTTGTAAAGGTTTTTTTGGTCTCTCCGTATCACTTGTCATGAAGCTATGCCTGTTGTCAATTTCTGTCTCAAATTATCAGAACTCCCAAAACCAAATCTTGGAGATCTGTCTGAACTGAAGACAATGAAAGTCAAGCTGAAAAGAACAAAGAATCCCAACGTCCTTGGATATGCTTATGGCGAATTGCTGGAGTTGGATAAAGTCGAGGTTGAGCTAGAACCAGATAAGAAAGGATTGATTCTAAAACACAGAGAATACACTGTCTCAAGCAGGGTGAGATTTAGACTGATTACCTGAGTCCCTGTGATCTTTCATTTCATGATGTCACTTCAATCAACAGAGGCCCATGATATTACTCTGAAAACTTGACCCTGTTAGGCCCTCACACTCAAGAAATTTTCATAAGTAGCAATCAGCTTGCAAGATTGTGATTAGACAACAATCTCCGTTTGAAAAGCCATTGCTGGATATCAAGTCCATAACATTTTAGTGGTGGTCATTTTCAAATCCATTTTAAAATTTACCTGGCAGAAATCGGCCACTCCGTTCTTAAATTATGAGGGATTTTCTTGAGGAAACCCCTTGAAGAAACCTTTAAAACGTGCCTAAAATCATAAACAAATTTTCCCAATATTTTTGGCTTACAGAGGCAACTCAATGCATTCTGTATGTGATCCTCTTGAGGGGAGGAAATGGCCCTGAATGATGTTGTCATGGTCCCAGGGAAGATATTTTTGTCCTGCAAAGAGATAACATGTGCTAAAGCACTTACTGTTAAAGGGGCTCCGTCGTCAAAATGTAAACAAAACGATGATTTTTGCAGTTTTTTGAAAGGTAATAATCACACAGGATTTTCGTATTTTTTTTTTCAAAATGAAAGTTGCTGTTTGGGCATTAATCATTGTACTTCACTAAGGAACAAACCAAACATTCATATCTTCTACGATTGCTCGGATATAAGTGGATTTTTAACGGTCACATTTTTGTGGCTTGGGTGAAGTCGCCAAACAAACTGCAGAGAACACTGGATGAACAATGGATAATCCCGACACGTGCGAGTTTACGGATTTGTTTACTGTTCGACGACTGAGCCCCTTTAGAGTCGTTGTTGTAAGGCGGAAATATTGGGAAATTTTTGGTGATTTTAGGCACGTTTTAAAGGTTTCTTGAAGGGGTTTTCTCAAGAAAATCCCTCTCATAATTTCAGAACGGAGTGGCTGATTTTGGTCAGGTAAATTTTAAAATGGACTTCAACGTGTCCATCATTAATTGATATATTTGCCAATGCTATGCATGGTCTTGATATCCAGGGCGCAGTGGCCTTTCAAACGCAGATGGTTCTCTCTTTTGCTCATCCGGCATTTGGTGCTAGAAAGTTGGAATCTGGTCTTTGTGGCAGGGCTGATTGATCATTCCTCTCTGATAGTATTTGGAAGCAGGATCAAAACGTTTATCCTAGTTGATAATGAGCTACAGTATTTGCTTGCTGAGAAATTCTTATCATGGAAAAGGAAACAGCTGGGACCAGATTGCTGATGATATTGAAAGATATCAGGATTGAATAAATGATAAATAGATTTTTTATCATCACATATATAACATGTGTGGTATTACAGTTGAAAGTCCAGATAACAATGAAAACCCTTTAGAAAAGGGTCCTTTATCGAATTGTCTGATATTGAATCATCTACCAATCGGCTTCTATACCAAACAAATAAAATGCCCAAGGCAGATATTCAGATTTTCTCTTCTTCTCTCGATATATGCTTATGTTTGCTCTTGAAAGCCATTATTGGAATGCACAACCAGGGAGCTAGCTACCTGGGTTTCAGAGCAACTTTTGCGTCTTGCTTTGTTTTTGTTTATGACTTGGCCAACTGGGCATATAATTCCCTTTGTCTGCAGTCGTTTTGTACTTGAATGTCAATAAAAAGTACCGGATCCTATTGTAACATTATCTGTCCTTGTTTATTGGCTGTAAACAATGTATCTTGAACAAACTATAATGGGAACATACAGTAGCTTTCCTAATTCTCTAATTATTTTCTGGAGTGTTGGTTGTTTTGACTCCAAAGTGATGTCATATCATTATCAGCATTCATCTGAAGACTGAAAGGACAATGAAGCTTCTCGATTGCTTGGCCAGAATTATTTTCATTAAGTATAAAACCATTGTGAGACTGCAGTGGGTCGTGGGGAGCACGAGATTGCATTATCTCAAACTTTAAATTTTTTCATCCAGAAACACAACACGAGCGTTCAAAGAAGATACAACGATTTTGTCAGCTTCCATGAGTTGCTGATGTCAAGATTTCCTTATAGGCTGGTTCCCAAGTTACCACCGAAAAAGATTGGAGGTAAGACACGCTCCTCTTAACGGTGATCAGCAGCAGTCAAAGCTGTGTTTATGAACAAGGGATTGCAGGGGTGGACAAAATGTTTTAATTTCTGGGACCGAAAAGTCATTGAAAAAACTTTCTGTGACCGCAGGGTGCTCCAAACAAGATCCACTTTTTGGCAGATCATGATAGAAATATGTGGGACACATTTTGAAGATTGGTCATCAATCCTCATTCTCAGTTGTAAAGGATGTTTATTGAATTTTGTTGACTTTGCGACTGACTACTTACCAAGTTATAAACAGTATTGTTGTAGTCTGGAGATTGCCTAAATTAACCAAACATCAATCCAATTTCTAAAGACTTAGTTTGAAATGCAAAGAGAAAATTGTGGGTTTTAAAATTCCCCCTTCTCGCATTTCTTTCTTTCAGGAGACCTGAAAAAACTTCTGAGACCATTGGTGCCATGGTCCGCTATTTTTTCCACCCATGAGGGATTGGGCACAACAAGGTTATTTGTTTGTTTCAGAAGCTGACCAGTACGTTTTTTAATTATATTCAAAAATGCAAGAATTGAATCGCCTACTGATCAGCTACTGAGCCAAAAAATTAAATTTCCCTGGCAGATGCTTAGATTTATCCTTCTTCTTTGGATCTATGCTCATGTTTGCTCTTAAAAACCTTTAAAAATCTTAATCGCTTTGTACTTGGGTGTCAGCAAAAGTAGGAGATCCTATTGTAACATTATTATTATTATTATTATTATTATTATTATATAAACTAAACCACCATCATGTATAAACAGAAAATAAAATATAAAAACACCACTGTTTATTTTAAAACGTTTTGATAAAAATCTTCTTCAGTTTAATTATTATTATTATTATTGTTCAGAATGAAAAGCACTGAGGAAGATTTTTATAATCGAAACGTCTGGTTTTAACAGTTGTGTTTTTATCTATTATTATTATTATTATTATCTATTTATTTAAAGTTGGCTTTTTTTCTAATTAAGATAGCTAAAAGCTAATTAAGGCCAACAAAACTAAAAGAAGCTATAATTTACAAGGTATAACCTAGAAAGAGCATATGAGTCAAATCTTTCAATAGGGCACAGGGAAACCCGCAAATCTTCCAATTCCACGCTTATAAGCCAATGATATCGTCGTATTTTGATCACATGACAAAAATAAGGCTTTCGAGATAAATTTTCGAGTACCTTCACGAAAATAAAAATGGATATTCTAGTAATAAAGATACAGAGCTGGTTTTACCACGAATCGATTCGAGAGGCCCCACTCCACATTTGTTTTTCTGCATTTGGTTCAAATCTCGTCAGGGATCGGCGTTACATCGAGTTTCATTCCTTCGAAAATTGGCCTATGTTCAAGAATTCTTCATGAACGCTACAAATAAGATATAGTTTTCAAAATTTCATATGTTACGTGAATTAGGTCCAGGAATAACATGAAAGTATTTGTTTGTGTGATTTTCGAAAATCCTAGACGAATTAAAGCTATTTGCTGC
>REGL01000005.1:381290-394937 GCA_004194395.1 Aurelia aurita complex sp. Pacific | reverse complement strand
AAATATTAAAAGCATGGTAAAAATCTGTAAAATGTATCTGTATTTAGTCATTCGGAATTTTATTTATTTTTTAATTTTTTCTTACAAATTTTACTTTCTTAGCTAGTAGGCTTGAATTAGCTCTTAGTTATAGCTATTGTATCTATATGTGTATATGTCTTGTATGTATATATATGTATGTAGGCCTACTTTAAATAAATTGATAATAATAATAATACAGGGTGTCCCAAAAAAAAACTGTGCCCCGTTTGCCTGAAGATTGTGACAAAACGGCAAAAGATTCTCGCCAAACTTTTGCACGATGTTGCTCTTCGGATATTCAGTTTATAGTTTGCTACAATCCCCGTAAAACCCGTTGAAAAATGATGGAGATATGACCTTCAGAAGACCAATTTTGCCTTATGACTGAAACTAGCGGTCGGCCATTTTGTCTTGCTATTCTGCAGCGATAAATAGCTTCATGGATGAAATGAAACAGCAGCCTACAATGTCTTGCTCTCATGAAAATTCCGATCATCATCTGAGAGTTCAACTATTTCTGATCTCAGAGAATCTATTTCTTACCTCCCGTGAAGCTATTTATCGCTGCAAATAGTAAGGCAAGATGGCCGACCGCTGGTTTCAGTGATCGGGCAAATTTGGTCTTCTGAAGGTCATAGCTCCATCATTTTGCAACAGATTTTTACGGGGATGGCAGCAAACTCTATTTGAACTTCTGAAGAGCAACATCGTATAAAAGTTTGGCGAGAATCTTTTGCCGTTTTGTCACAATCTTCAGGTAAACGGGGCAGAATTTTTTTAAGACACCCTGCAGTCTTTGCTTTTATCTTCAGTCATACCAACCCTGGAATAGAGCTCTTAGCTATTTCAAAAGGGAGTCTGAATCAGAGACGTAGGAACCGGGGGGCACTGGGGGCACGTGTCCCCCAAGATTTTGCAATAAATAAAGAAGTGCCCTTTTTATTTTCAAAAAGTGCCCCTTTAGCTTGATGAAAAAGTGCCCTTGAAGTGTTGTGCCCCCCAAGTTTGAGATGCTACCTACGTCCCTGGTCTGAATCGAGCGATACTTTTTTATTTCAGAAGAATTTTCGAATATTCACAATAATGATTTGTTTGTTTGTTTGTTTGCTTGTTAGTTTGCTCATCTGATTTCAATTCGAATTTTCATCTGGCCAAAAATACACATACACATATGTTGACTAATCTAAATCGAATGTGAATGATAGGAGCTCTAACGCCACTCAATCGAACCTCTCGTGTAAAAATATACAAAAATGTTGCTCGATCCAGACCTTTTTTGTAGAATAGCTACAAGCTACCGGGTGTCCCAAAAAAGTACTCCTGTTTCAAATATCACCAAAAATTGATTGTCAAACCTTTGATAAACTTTTCTTTTTGACTTGTTTTGTCAAAGACCCAAAAATATTTATAGATGCTAAAATGTTTGCTTTGGATACAACAAGGTGGAAAAATTACACGTTGAAAAACCTTACTTTGAGCTATACTATTTAAGCAAAATGCTCAATCTTGCCTAACAGTCAAAATTTTCAGATTTTTCATCATCATCGAAGTCGCCAATGATAGTATGCAATTCTTTCTGTCATTTATGACTAAATTAGAAGCTTTATATGTACAAAGAAATTGATCTGGCAAGCATAAATGCTTTTGCAGTATGATTCAAAACCAGGTAGCCTTAAAAAGTGCTAAATTTGCTTATTTTAAATCACTTACAAGATCAGCTATGTCTGGGAAAATAGTTTGGTCCTTGATCTACTTGACAAAAAAAGAAAATTGAAGATCGGTCATGTAATCAAATTTTGATGATATTTCAAACGGGAGCACTTTTTTGAAACACCCAGTATATTGTCCTTAAAGATGTGTTACTTTTCTAGGGTGAGAAAGAAGATGAACAGATATCCGAGTTCCTAGCAACATTCCTCGATTTGACTACTGCTCATAAGGTACGTCTTTTATAGCATGGGCTTAATCAACAGGGTGTCGCAGAAATAATTGTGCCCGGATTGTCAGAGTTGCAAAAAGTCTTTGACTTTCCTCCAAACCTGGATTTTAAGGTTCGACCTTCCTCATTTCAAAGATTTGTGAAAAAAGGGAAAAGAGCCTCAATACATAAAGAAAGGTATCCATTGATCTTTCCATGATATATCAGGACCGTTGCATGTCTTATAAACGTTTGCCTGCAGTCTGGAAAGAACTTTGAAAGGTGGTTTGCACACCCAGTTAAAGCTTTAACCAGAACGATTTTGGATGATTTTTTCAAGAATGTCAGTGAATCCTGAATTATGCAGTGGCTTAGCCAGGGTAAATTAACCAGGGACATTGGCACGAGGGGGTCTTTATTCCTGAGACATTTTTGAGGACACGTCCTTTATTTTGGCCTAGAACAGCTCTCCTGATCTCATTTTTGCCAGTGCTAGAGTTGCAACTTTGAAAATTTTGTAATAATTTTTATATGAACCACCACCACCTTCAGAAAACTTTTGACTAAATACTCCTTAGGTTGGCTCAGAATGCCTCTCTCCATCCAATGTTTGCTTATGCGAAAATGGAAAATATTACAATTTTGTGACTTTTCTTCTATAAATTAACGTCAGTTAGAAAATTTTCGGAAAATCAACCTTTACATTGGCTTAGAACGACTCTCCCAGCCTTGAAAATTCAATTTCCCAATATTCTTATCTTTTCAAATAACCTTCCTCAACTTTTGCTCAAAACTTCCTCCAAACCTGGTGTGTGGGTGTGCAATGTTTTTGCGTCTCTGCCGGTTGTATCGCTGCTAAGGAGGAGCTGTAGCTTTAATTGTCCCGGTTTCTACACAGTTGCATAGGTCAGGCTTCAACTTAGAGTCTGAGACCTTGTTTGAGTCAATCAGACAAATGGTTGCTGATTTATGGCAGAAGAAAAGCAAAATAAGAGATATTGCTCTCTGAAGATCTGCGCTCTTAAAATTTCTACTAATAGGACCACATTTCTAAATCAAAATTTCGATTTTTTCAGCACAACTTTTCACCCCGATCCCTCCCCGATCCCTCCCCTCCCCTCTTTGCCAAAATGTTGAATAACCCCTCTCTAAAGCGTCCCCTCCCCACACTTCTATCAAGTGCCAGATGTTTCCAAAGATTTTCCGTTTATTTACCTAGACAAGTTTGTCAAATTTATGTAGTCATCGAAGGGACAGCTGCTTAGAGTTTTGCAACTACTGTCCTTACGACAAGAGATACAGGGAAATGTAACGTAATCACGCAGCCTCTTCTGGAGCCCATAGTTGGTTCGAAAAGCTTCATTTTCCTTCTTAGATTTCTTAAGAAGAAATAGGGAAATATCAAGCAACCTACTGTTCTTGTTGCATTTTATGAAGGTGGGCATAATTCTTCACGATAAACAAGTAAATAAAGTATGATGCGAATTGAAATGAGCACGACGTTTCGAGCATAGCCCGTTATCAAGCAAAGAAATATTAGTAGAACCGACACTAATCAAGCTAAAAGAACGGCAGATTCGAAGGATAAGAATAGTAATCAAGGGAATCGATGTGACGTAGAGAGGACTGAGAATAAGAAAGAGATGTAGGAATAAAACTGTGATAAATATAATTTTATTGGAGATGTGTAAATTGCTTGTTGAGTCCTGAAGGATACAATGTTCCAAGTTTAAAAATGATTCGTTTCTCCAATGTTTTTCTTTTAGTGCTTTCTGTTGATTTCATAATTCTTCACGATTGCTATTGCCTTTTTCGCTTGTGATAGGGACTTACCCGGACTTCGCACTCAGTCTGGTTGGTCGGTGAAAATGAGGCACTTACTTGAGCAACGGGCAAATATCGGGAGAAACGTTTGATTTCTGTCTTGGCACTGCCTAGTTTTAACATGTAGTGATTTTTACAGGAATTGCTTGAAAGACACGAGAAGGGAGTCTTGAGGGATCACCAGCTTGCTTTACATCGTATGCAACAATATAAGCAGCGAAGAATGTCGGCCACTGTCAAAGGAATGGAAGATGCTGCCGATCAGCTAGAACATCGAATAGTAGAACAAGAGGATGCTATCCACACAATGGAGAACAGGAACTATTTTTCACTCTATTGTCTACAAATGGAAACACAATTGATTCACGCTAATATGGAAATGCTAACGGTTATGTTACGTAACATGACGGATTTGGAAATCAAAAAACATAATGAGGTAGGATTTTACCAGGGGAATTAATAAAAGCAATCCCCCAATTTTTCAATTTATAATATTTATGCACAAAAACCCTATCAGCTATTAACAAAACAACAACAAAACCATAATACCCTAAATGCTATAATACAAAATCTAAAATACAAATCTACATAATGCTGTTCTTCCTAGGGATCGTGCTTTGGGAATCATTGCTGACTTAGCAAGAAATCCTTCAGTTTTCTTTTTGAAAGTGTAAATTGTAGGACTAGTTCTGATGTTCAATGGAATTTCATTTCAAACTTTAGCTCCTGAATAATGGAAATTCCTCTTTGAAAATTCCAAATTTTGCCTTGGCACGTCGATATCTGACGAGTTTCTTAATGGATAGTTGGATAGCTGTGACCTTGTTAAGAATCTTTCTTTCAAGCTGTCAGGGCACAGATCATTGGTTATCTTATAAATCATGATAGCCCTGTCATATTAGATCAAGCTTGAAACTGACAGCCAAGTGCATCTCCAGCCATCTTTCAATCTGGAGTTCTCTATAAACGTGCAAGCTCTATTCTGCAGACGCTGAAGGTGATCAAGTTTGGTAAAAATCCCCGTTCGAAAAAATACTGCTACCTGAATATCAAAGTATTGAAAATGGTCTTGTTTGATTGCCTATGTTCAATTAGATTCAGTAATTTACCCGTCTTCAATCGGTTATTCCTTCCCGTTGATATAGGGGATTTTCTGCAAAAAAGCCCCTTTCAAAAACCTGCAAAAACACTTAAGGGAATCAGTAGAGTCTGCACGCAGGCTAGCTAAGAAGAGGCGGTTGTTAATTTGGACCTCATTCTGAGATTTCTTTGCAGTTATCGCTTATTTGGCAAGATATGAAATCTGCAGTTGATTCAACTCTACCCAATGAATTGTCACCTCCTTCGACGCCACAACGAGCTGGTTCGCCGCCATTTTGAAGAATAACACAATGCAGTATGTAGTTTAATAATTGAATTAATGGACCATGATTTGTTTCATAAAATTATTTGCTGTTTTCTTAAAGATGGTCTGAAGAGAAAATTTTTAAAGATGCAAATGAATAGCCTTGCTGAATGATAAAAACTTATGTTAAAAAAATATTCTTATCGTGTTTCATTTTCGATTTATCCACTATTTTTTTGCCTGAGGAACTCAAGGAAAACGACTTCCTCGTTTAGTCTGTGAGTCAGGCTACTATTTTGTAGAAATGGCTGCTGATGACAGATTTTTTTGGACAAAAGTCAAGAAAGTACTCGATAAGTAACCTGGGTTTAGAGCAACTTTGCAGTTTGCTTTGTTTTTGTTTATGACTTGACCGACTGGACATGGAATTCCCTTTCTCTGCAATTGGTAATCACTTTGTACTTGGGTGTCAATCAAAATAGCGGATATTATCTTTCCTTGCCTAAGAATTATTCCTTCTGAAACTATGAGCTCCGGAATAAACCCTGGTCGAGGTTCTTTCTGTAAACTTCTTTGAAGAATGCATGGGGGCAGGAATTGAGCATAGTGCAACCTATGGCACAGGACCTAAACCAGTCACTCTATACTAAATCTATCTTCATATCTTCATACTGTCTCCAAACGTCTGAACTTTTGAATGAGATGCAGGAGGTCTGAATACTTCGTGAAACAAACGAAAAGATAAACAAACAAACAAATGGCAGTTTTATGACAAAAAAACCATTTTGGTCTACATAAATTTTGGGAGTGCTTTAGTGATAATTTCTATTTTTGTATAAGCCCATCCCTTCGCCATAAACATATTACACGTATTACAACCACCATCTCTCAGCAAGGAACTCGTTTCAAAAAGCTCTGATGGCGAATCTTGTGCCTCAGTACAGTATGGCCCAAAAAATGAAGCAAAACACCTTCCCTGCTGCAGTCGAGACGAGGTTAGAGTTCAAACGTCTAACCCATCTCCTTTGCCCAAAATTATGGAAATGCCCCATCGTAAAATAATTATTTCAATGTGATTTAGCTATGTAGCAGTAGATGCATGTTATATAATGATTAGAATTACTATTAATATAATTTGTTACAGTTTTTTCTTCACGACTGCTTTCTTCGCTTCATTCTTTCCCTCTGCCCATTTATTTCAGATGATTGATGAACAACTTCAGCATTTATTTGAAAATCTATTCCTTATAACTTTTGAGAGATGGACAAAATCGGGTAAGGTTTGTTTACACCCATTTCAAGTCATGTGATCAATCTCTTGATAAAACACCTTTTGATTTCTCTAACATATTTAGTGCCATGCAAAGTTGTGCCATGAGTGCAAAAAGTAGGACCATACTAAAACTTCCCAAGGGTATGGCCACATGACTTAAAATGGGTAAAACAAACCTTAGCCGATTAGGTCTATGAAATGCCCTTGCATATTATTCTGTGTGTGAGATTTGTAATGATGTGATTGAGTGTTCTAGGCCCTTTCTCAACCATTTCACAACCAATGAATTTCTGTAAAATTGAATTAACCCATGTTAACTTGCTCATAAGGATGTGATAAAAATCACAAGGATACTCCAGTCTTTCTTCTATCAAGCAAAATTTGATTCATTCAAATCCAGCCAGCACTTTAGGTACTGGGTCATTCCATATAATTTGAACAAAGGCATGTCAAGTCATGTTCGAGAAACGCCCTCAAATCTTTTTATGTAGTTGTTAGCTAAAGACAAGGTTGAATTTCAAATTTCAGCTTCATAACTTGAACCGTTAATTTTCTATGGCTGGTTGAAGTTTTTGATTACAGCTCAATCAACTTTCAATGATTTTTAATTTCAATTACAGGACTCTGTAACAAATTCTGTTGTGAGCTTCGACTTGCATATATTTTTTCTTGCCGATGATATGCTGCATCTGAAATGATTTTCACTCAACAGAATTTGTTACAGAGTCCTGTAATTGACATTAAAAATCATTGAAAGTGTCACTTCATCTTTGATCGAGCTGTCATCAAAAACTTCAACCAGCCATAGAAAATTAACTGTTCCAGTAATAAAGCTGAAATTTGAAATTCCACCTTGTCTTTAGGGAACAATGACATGAAAAAAATTTGAGGGCGTTTCTCGAACATGACTTGACATGCCTTTGTTCAAATTATATGGAATGACCCTACTACAATTTTTCAATCACCCAACTTTTTGTGCACCAGGTGCAACACTTCAGTTTTAGGGAATAAAAAGTTACTGCAGCAAATTGCCATACAGCAAATTCATCAATCAACAGTCAATGAAAGGTTTGCAAACAAAATAAAAATCCATTTGTACAAAGACAATCTTCTGCTATGCTGCTTATTAAACATTGTATAAATTCAATCATAAATCTGTATTTGCATTAATTTACATGTTTTGCCTTCACGGTAACCAGGCAAATTTTACATTGAAAATAACATATGAACACACAGCTAGCTAGAGTTGGCAATCTCATCTCACAGCTTCACGACACAAATTATATTTACGAAAAAGAAAGCTACATTGTTTCTTGATGTCGTTTCTCGCACATGTTTTTCATCACAAGTTGAACGTTATTCTGGAGATGAGAATCTTCTGTAATATTAAGTTTATAATTTCCATTTTCATTCATCACTGCTTGCACAATGCTCTTTCTCAAAATAACTGCTGTTTCTTCTGCAATTTTAGCAAGTTCTGTAATCTTTACAAGGTCTCTTTTGCTTGCATTCTTTCTGAATTCTTCTCTGATTTTGTATTTAGCAGCTTCTAATGCCACAGTATCATTCTTAAAAACACTCTGCCTTGCTCTGTGTAATGATTTGTATGCTGCAAATACCTGGAAAGATAATACTAGGTGAGCCTGAGCAAAGAAAACAATCCCATTTGAAAGACCACTGCTCCCCGGAGATCAAGACAATGACATTGGCAACGATATCAGTCAATAGTGGACATTTTCAAATATATTTCAAAATTTACCTGATTGAAATCGGTCGCTCCGTTTTGAACTTACCAAGGACTTTCTCAAGAAAGCCCCTTCTAGAAACCTTCAAAACAGTGACAAAATCACGATCAAATTTCCTGCCTCACAGCAATGACTTTTACATGCTTTAGCACTTGTTAACCCTTTGAGAAGATTGAAGTGTCATAATAACCCATCATGGGCTGAGCCTTTTTGGAGATTGACATTGTAGATTGTAGAACCCTTTGAGCATAACAACATAATTTCAGGTGATTTGACCCTCTGAATATGAAAAAATGTCTCAGGCAGAAATATTAGGAAAATGTGATGTCGTGATTTTGGGCTCGTTTTGAGAGTTTCTTGCAGGGTGCAGGGGCTCTGTGAGAAAACCCCTGGGGTTACTCCCTTTGTGGCCTAACACAGGGGGTCCAGTCACGGTTAGAGAGGGCCAAGGCAAAAATTCTAAAAATGCCCTCAAAGACGAATGGTATAGTTTATTTTTTGCAAAACCCTCAAATGGTAGTTGGACCTAGAATTTGGTCAGTTGGTACATCTAAGTATAGGAAATTTTCTGCAGTTTTGATAATTTTCTATTGCAAATATTATGTTATCTTGCAAATATTCATGGAACAAAGACAGCAAGAAAGCTTCAAAATTTGTTGATTATTATTGCTGCATCGACCATAGCTTTATCAATTCGTTTTCATTTCATGTTAGCTATCCTACTTCGAACTCACCAGGGAACATATTTCGTAAACAAAGACAATTTTTCAATCTACAATTTTTCAATCACCCAACTTTTTGTGCACCTGGTGCAACACTTCAGTTTTAGGGAATAAAAAGTTACTGCAGCAAATTGCCATACAGCAAATTCATCAATCAACAGTCAATGAAAGGTTTGCAAACAAAATAAAAATCCATTTGTACAAAGACAATCTTCTGCTATGCTGCTTATTAAACATTGTATAAATTCAATCATAAATCTGTATTTGCATTAATTTACATGTTTTGCCTTCACGGTAACCAGGCAAATTTTACATTGAAAATAACATATGAACACACAGCTAGCTAGAGTTGGCAATCTCATCTCACAGCTTCACGACACAAATTATATTTACGAAAAAGAAAGCTACATTGTTTCTTGATGTCGTTTCTCGCACATGTTTTTCATCACAAGTTGAACGTTATTCTGGAGATGAGAATCTTCTGTAATATTAAGTTTATAATTTCCATTTTCATTCATCACTGCTTGCACAATGCTCTTTCTCAAAATAACTGCTGTTTCTTCTGCAATTTTAGCAAGTTCTGTAATCTTTACAAGGTCTCTTTCGCTTGCATTCTTTCTGAATTCTTCTCTGATTTTGTATTTAGCAGCTTCTAATGCCACAGTATCATTCTTAAAAACACTCTGCCTTGCTCTGTGTAATGATTTGTATGCTGCAAATACCTGGAAAGATAATACTAGGTGAGCCTGAGCAAAGAAAACAATCCCATTTGAAAGACCACTGCTCCCCGGAGATCAAGACAATGACATTGGCAACGATATCAGTCAATAGTGGACATTTTCAAATATATTTCAAAATTTACCTGATTGAAATCGGTCGCTCCGTTTTGAACTTACCAAGGACTTTCTCAAGAAAGCCCCTTCTAGAAACCTTCAAAACAGTGACAAAATCACGATCAAATTTCCTGCCTCACAGCAATGACTTTTACATGCTTTAGCACTTGTTAACCCTTTGAGAAGATTGAAGTGTCATAATAACCCATCATGGGCTGAGCCTTTTTGGAGATTGACATTGTAGATTGTAGAACCCTTTGAGCATAACAACATAATTTCAGGTGATTTGACCCTCTGAATATGAAAAAATGTCTCAGGCAGAAATATTAGGAAAATGTGATGTCGTGATTTTGGGCTCGTTTTGAGAGTTTCTTGCAGGGTGCAGGGGCTCTGTGAGAAAACCCCTGGGGTTACTCCCTTTGTGGCCTAACACAGGGGGTCCAGTCACGGTTAGAGAGGGCCAAGGCAAAAATTCTAAAAATGCCCTCAAAGACGAATGGTATAGTTTATTTTTTGCAAAACCCTCAAATGGTAGTTGGACCTAGAATTTGGTCAGTTGGTACATCTAAGTATAGGAAATTTTCTGCAGTTTTGATAATTTTCTATTGCAAATATTATGTTATCTTGCAAATATTCATGGAACAAAGACAGCAAGAAAGCTTCAAAATTTGTTGATTATTATTGCTGCATCGACCATAGCTTTATCAATTCGTTTTCATTTCATGTTAGCTATCCTACTTCGAACTCACCAGGGAACATATTTCGTAAACAAAGACAAGACCAAGGTTTTCTATGTGTTAGGCCCTCTTCTGCCTGGGGGAGCCGGAGCGCCTGGCCGGGCCTAAGCGCTTTATTTAGGAACTTTACCTGCAGTTTGCTTCCAAATACATACCCTTAGCCTCTGTGACATCTTGAGTATATGCGTCTGATCATCAGAAAAGATGAGAATTCTCTCTTTTCTACAACAAAAGCTGTACTTTTTGTGAAACTTCAGAAAAACCTAAGGATGGCAAGGTTCTCTCCAAGACCAAGACTGAAATAAAATTGTTTTCATTACACGTGATCAAGACAAAAGGCATAGGTGCAAGAACACTATCAATGAAAACATGTAGTTTCTGATTCTGCGAATAAAGCTCTTCCTCGTGTTTGAGAAAGAAATGCTAACCTTTACAA
This sequence comes from Aurelia aurita complex sp. Pacific, assembly GCA_004194395.1. Classification (NCBI taxonomy): domain Eukaryota; kingdom Metazoa; phylum Cnidaria; class Scyphozoa; order Semaeostomeae; family Ulmaridae; genus Aurelia; species Aurelia aurita complex sp. Pacific. Next base: position 384,083 of record REGL01000005.1, on the reverse strand, counting down.
TACAAAACTGCTTATGTTACTGTTATTTTCATTTTAGATTTCGTAGATTTATATGTATATTATGATCTACTGTTCCTGTGATAGGAAATGAAATATTGAAATTGATAAACTGAAGTTGGTATCCTGTTACCCAAATGGCATAACGTTGTTCCCTGTTCCCCTGTGTCGGTGCATCACTTGACTAAAACATGGCGGAGGCTTCACCTGGTCAATTTGCCAATCCAAATCCATTCATAATATTTTGTGGCCTCTCTTTTTTGTTCTTCACACTTAGTCTTATCAGGTACGTGTATTTTTAATTCTTCTTTAATCATATAGAGCTGTTTTCAGGAGGTGTCCTCTCTACACAGATGCTTTCCTCCTCGGCGCCAAGCATTTATTTAAAATGGGCCTAAATTTAATCACGGTGTTGTCGCCCTGGATGGGTCTATTCACAAATAGAATTGATATTCTTATTTAAGTGCATACTGCACGAGAAAAGATATTTCGAGGCTGGGATTACATTATACATATATGTTTAATATATTGTCATCAGCACACAGGCATGGTGCATTCCAATTTTTCTCTCCTCCGCCGCCTCCGCCAGATGTTCCCACCAGGGCAGGGATATATGGGCATACCCACTGCCCACCAGACCACAAAAAACGTAATTTCTTCGCCAAAAACCTTGGCGTGAAAAAATCAGAAGATAGCTCTCCGCCGACCGGATTTCTTCTGGTGGGAGGGCCTCGGAATGCACCCTGGATCAGCGGCAGTTAGAACGATATTCACCCTGATGAATGGCCTGTATGGAAAGTTGAATTTTCGTGCGCCGGACATTGCACTGATAAAACAATGAAAACTATAGAAACTAAGTGGACATGTCCAGCGCAGAAGCCTTTCTTTCCATAGAGGCTGAATGGGTATGATAATAATAATAAGGCTTAGGGGGCTAAAGTACAGTCCCCCCATTGGAGGAGGAAATTTTTAGTCCTTGGAGGAAGTATAGCAAAATAGCATACAAAAACTGCCTTCTTTAGCCATTTTAGCCCCCTTGTCCGAAGTTTAGCCCCTCTGTTGGAAGATTTCTGGTGCCATCCCTGAAGGTGAAATTGCGGTTTTTAGCGCCTAGCGCTAGGATCATAGAAGTAGTTAAGCGTTAATTGAGTCTGCGACCCCTTGTCATGACGTTCAAGTTGTGAGGCTCTACCTGGTATCGAACCCTGTCCACCTGACTGTTCTGGCTGCAAGGTTAGAGGATTACACCACTGCGCCATAAAACCTTCATTTTTGTCTTGCTAAAGTGCACAAGGCCTGTGCTGTATCTCTAAAATTCAATTTTGCTGTTTTTCAAGGTATGTCTTTGTAGTTTTCACAATATGGTCATTTGCTCTTGGTGTAGCACTTGGATTCCTACTGCTTAGGTAAGTGATTCATATAGCACATTCAATGACTGATGTGATTCAATCATTAGCGTATGGAGAATTTCTTGTAAAGTCCTAACACTTCCTGAGAATTTCAAGATCCTGTGTCACATATTTTTTAAGTTGAATCCTCTACAAGGTGTCCAAAAAAGCACCCCTGTTTAACAAATTACCAAAACTTGATTATCAAACTTATCCTAAAGTTCCCCCAAAATTTTGAGATTTTTTGTGTCATCCTTTAACTCTCCAATGATTAGTTGCATTCATTTTGACATCTGTGATCAAATTAGAAGCTTGATATGCAAAAAGGAAGTACCATAAGGCTCTATCAAGCCCCTTGTTTTTGAAGACTTTTTAGAGAGGGCTTAAAGGAAGGGGGCTCATTAGAGAAGGGGCTTGTTAACAAAGTCAAATGATAAGGAAAAATGACAGTTTTTTACAGTAGTTCTTTCATCCAATATGCAAATATGAGAATTTTTTGGCAAAAACCATATAAGAATTAGCAAGTAAACTTGTTTAGCTCAATAAATGGAAAATCTTTGACATGACATAAGTAAGGGGGGGAGGGTTGATAGAGCAGGAAGCTTCTTTGAAATTTTGTCCTTAGAAGGGAGGGGCTTATTAGAGAAGGGTGCTAAATAGAGCTTTTACGTTAATCCGGTAAGCATCAGTGCTTTTGAAGTACGCTTCAAAGCCAGGCAACCCCAAAACAGCTGAATTTGCCAATTTTAAAGCCAATTACAAAATTACCATAGCAATACCTGGGAAAATATTTTGATCCTTGATCTACTTACCAAGGAAAAGAGAAAATTAGAAATTGGCCATGTAATTAAACTTTTAATGATTTTTCCAAAAGGAATACGTTTTTGGATCCATTACCCAGTATAGAAACTATTAATAAAGATTTACTTGCAAAACGTTACCATTGATAAAAAAGATCTGGTCTCCATCTCAAAGCTCATTCTTTTAGAATGAAAGGTTTCTCTGTGAATTGTTTGCAGCAAGTCTGCATAAAGCAAAATCATTTCTACGTATAATGTCTAATATGTCATCAGATTTTAAACTCATCTGTTTTTTGTTCCAGTAATTACCCTGAGATACCAAATCTCCTGGTACTTCTTTCACCACTGAAAATCATTGAGGTAAGTCTATCAATACCAAGATACTGTATATGATAAGCTCCCTGTACAAAAATACAAGGCTAAACTTGGCCTTGTACAGGCCAAGTTTTAGCCTTGTAGAGGGGATTATGACCTTGTTATGACCTTGTACTAACCTTGGAAGAAAATTACAAGGCTATTAGTAAGATTCCAAGCTGCAACCAGTCTAACACAAGGTTTCCACAAGGCTAATTAGCATTTTTCAAGCCATTTACAAGGTTACAGCAAGG
>REGL01000005.1:368102-378625 GCA_004194395.1 Aurelia aurita complex sp. Pacific | reverse complement strand
GTCTACCATTTTCAGGAGATTTCTGAGACTTTAGAAGACCCAAAACAATTCTCCCATGGCATCTTACTAACATAAAACAGATTCACAACTTATCAGAATAACCATGTCTAAAATTCTTGTCTTCTTTTACCAAGTCACTATCACAATACAACGTTGACAAAAAGCCCGTAGAACAAAGAAAAGCCTGCACAGTATGTGGAAAAGCAAACTGCCCAAGGCACAGGTATGTATGGCACTTGTTCCTTTGTATCAAACATTAGACGACAGAGACTGTTTACAAATGTACCAGGTGAGGCAGTTGACACGTTTGATGGGCTGTGGAATAGAAAGTATTCGGCTAATATTTAAACTGGAATGTTGATCAATCAGTCAAAGGCTAACTTATATATGAAACTTTTATCAAGGGTGTATGGCATTGCGGTTTGAAACCTTTCTTCTGTGAAGGTGCGCTAAGACACAGTAATACAAGGAAGATATATTCAAATAACACGAGGCATTTGGGCCTAAACCGTTCAGTTGCACACATCAGTTGAAGAGGAAACAGAGAAGAAAATAAGACAAGAAAGCAAGACAAAGATCAAAACAAGGTAAATAAATACGTAATCAAAACATCCGTGTCCTAACACGCTTGCTTTGACTTGGTAAAGTCACTCAACATTTAGACTGCAGAAGTGCTGGTAAGGGGTTTGTATGGGAACGAGAATTCTCTTGTTCGATTCTGGTCCATGATTTACTTGCCATTGAAATTGAATTCAATACAATCTTCAGATTTGGAAATAGAATTTAATTTTCAATGACAAGTAAATCATGGACCAGAATCGAATGTGGAATTCTCGTTCTTATACAATCCCCTTACCAGCATTTTCTTAATTTCTGGGTCTAATGATCAGTGATTGTACCAAACAATATAGTTTTACAATTGAGCTAGCTCTTGACTGATAGATAAGCACTTCATTTCTGAATATTGGCCAAATACTTTTTATTCCACAGCCCGTCAAACGTGTTAACTCTTTGACCCATCCGGTATATTCAGATTTGTATGTTGATCACCAATCCATGTACGCCTTTACTGAAACGCATAATTTTGAACTGCTATCGTAAACCTAGAAACATTTAGACAGTTCAGAAAGCTAAGCTCTGTTTTCTTTTTTCAACAGGCCTGAAGTATCTTTCCACAGTCTTAACGTAAGTACTTTGATGTTTTCACATTTCGATGAATTTATTCGAATGATAGAATCAGTGAGTTGGTTGTAGCATGCACAAATTTGGAATTTGTCTCACATATCTGATTTGTTATGTTGAATAAACAAGGTCAAAGTCTCGTGAAATTTTTATGTAATCACCCAGTTATTATTAGAATGATTATTATATTTTTAGCCATGGGAAGACTTGAAGATACCGGAGCCCGTAGACAAAGCTTTATCAGAGGTATGAGTTTGTTTAAGTCGTTTACAAAGATTTTAGGAGCTATAGTTGGTGTCCCAAAATGATGTATTGGCGTTCTCCTTACCGTACAGTCATGAATGACGTTTGAATAACTTTGTGGTTTCAAATTCCGGTGTTGATGTAATACGAGATCAACTGTTATACGAGTTGGCCAAGGAGAGCCAGACACAGACGTTAGAATTTGAAAATCCTTGTAACTAAATTTCTTATAATGTACACAGATTAACAGGACTGGGTTACAGGACACCAATTACTCTGGGTCACTGTGTACTGGGTCACGGGTACAGTACTGGGAATAAACACACTTCCTACAAGGTAGGCGCCCTTGGTCTAATACAGAAATTTGTTGCTTCCAAAAACAGTTCCAAAGATAATCACGGTATCTGATATCAACAATAATTAAAGAAGATTCCCTTCGATCAACTCAGTTGAAAGCATAGGCCACTAACATTTTCCACATTTAAATTTTTGAAACATTTGACGTCCATGCTGTATTCATATAAGAATTTCACTTTCTTTTTCAGTTTTTCGAGATACTTCTGAGAACGCATCTTTATTCGTGGTACTGGTAAGTGGTTGTGTCAATAACTATTCTCTACAGCCCGTTTTGCACCAGAGGAAAAGTGTAGTGTGACGCAAAAATATCGAGTATCAGCTCCCGAGAGAAAAATTGATTTTCGCTGTGAGAAGTTTCTGATGTCGTCGAAATGTAGCTGNTACACAGATTAACAGGACTGGGTTACAGGACACCAATTACTCTGGGTCACTGTGTACTGGGTCACGGGTACAGTACTGGGAATAAACACACTTCCTACAAGGTAGGCGCCCTTGGTCTAATACAGAAATTTGTTGCTTCCAAAAACAGTTCCAAAGATAATCACGGTATCTGATATCAACAATAATTAAAGAAGATTCCCTTCGATCAACTCAGTTGAAAGCATAGGCCAATAACATTTTCCACATTTAAATTTTTGAAACATTTGACGTCCATGCTGTATTCATATAAGAATTTCACTTTCTTTTTCAGTTTTTCGAGATACTTCTGAGAACGCATCTTTATTCGTGGTACTGGTAAGTGGTTGTGTCAATAACTATTCTCTACAGCCCGTTTTGCACCAGAGGAAAAGTGTAGTGTGACGCAAAAATATCGAGTATCAGCTCCCGAGAGAAAAATTGATTTTCGCTGTGAGAAGTTTCTGATGTCGTCGAAATGTAGCTGGAATCAATCCTATTTCTTGCGACAAACTTGTAAAAAAGTACCCACATTTAAGAAGTCACCAAAACTCGATTATCAAAGCTGTCATAAAATTTTCTTTTTGATCTTGGGGATCAATAAAGATTTCTTGCACAGACACCCGGGGGTGGGCCAATTTTTTTTGGCGAATGCCCGGGGTCTGAGCACTGAGAATATGCCATATTCCCAGCAACTGTATAATGCGAAAGCTCAAATAGAGCTGAAACGCCCAGGTGCCGGGAAAAATTACAGTCAAATGCCTGGGGGCCGGAGAAATTTGTGTGCAAATGCCCGGGGGTGTCCCGAGGAATTGAACGAGACATAAAGAGAGCTAAATTTGCTCATTGTTTAACCAACATCAAGATCAGCTATGACTGGTTGATTAAGAAAGAAACAGTAGCATTTAAAACAAAAATCTTGAAACCTTTGTTGTTGTAACTTTATTTTACATCGATTATAAATAGATAGTCAACTATATACAAATGTACAAGAAAACAAATCAAAATCGATGGAATTTATATACTTTTAGGCATGGGGACTAGATTTTGAAATTTTGAATTGGATAAATAAATCATTAGCTTATCATTAATATTACTACTACTTTGCTTTCAACACTTTAATTTGCAGGTCCACAGCAGCCAACTTGAGGCTGCCGTATAATTAACCTGTATCGTTAAATAAAGAATGTATGTGATTAGCTGAGAGATTTAATGATTGCCAGTAATTAATGTATCGCCTAATGGAAGAAACAAATTACGTCTTAGGGACCTCAGTCACGACCAAGGCTTTGTAGATGAAACAAGAAAGAATATTCGATTTCTAGTTGCTGTTTTAGTCCGACGAATAAAAGATGTAAGTCATTCGTATTCCTTGACATTGTTTTATGCTGGGTGAATCAAAAAGAAGCTAACACGTACGTTTGGTGGGCTGTGGAATCAAAAGTTTATGGCTAATAATCAAAATTGAAATGTTGATCTATCTGTCAGTCAAAGGCTAACTTAGATGTGAAAACAGTTGACACGTTTGGCTGGCTGTGGAATAAAAAGTATGCGGCCGATGTTCAAAACTGAAATGTTAACCTATTAATCAAAGGTTAACTTAGAAGTGAAAACAGTTGACACGTTTGGCAGGCTGTGGAATAAAAAGTATGCATACATTTTTACCTAGCATCTGAAGGTAGTTTTAGGACGCTGAGAAGCTGATCTTATCGCAGCAGCGTCCTGGTCCTTCCTCTCGATGTGACCACACCTTGTGCATCATTTAGAACCAAATATTAGGAAAATGCTGGCAAGGGGTATGGGAACGAGAATTCCACGTTCCATTCTGGTTCACGATTTACTTGCCACTAAAATTTGAATCAAATAGAATTGTTAGTTTCAGAAATAGAATTTAAATCTCAACGGCAAGTAAATCATGGACCAGATTCGAATCTGGAATTGTCGTTTACCAAACAAAATTTTCACATCTAAGTTAACCTTTGACTGCTTGAATATCAGCCGCAAACTTTTTATTTCACAGCCCGCCAAACGTTTTTTGACTCACCCGTTTTTTACTCCAAACTTTTCGAATTCTGAGTTGTCGAATACAAATTGTCTTTAATTTTGTCTATGTTCAAACTGATTGCGATCGCCCTATTAATATGTCCTTTGGCCTTCAGCAATCATATCTGCCCAAATTTCTTCAGGTGAAAAGATTTCTCATATTGAATCTTGCTTTTCTCTTTCGTGAACTCAAATTTGCACCCCCTCTAAACTTTTTTTTAGTTTTTTCCTTGCTCAGAATTTGCCCGATCACCCTGTAAATATATCCTTTGGCCTTCAGCAATCATAGCTGCGGAATGTTCTTCTCGGTGAAAGGATCTCTTATATCGCATGTTTTTTTTCTCTGATCTTTTCCTTTCTTTAAACGTACACGATTCCCAAGTTTATGTATTGTTTGTTTTTCAACAGGTAGATCTTCCGAAATTTCTTCTTACCAAATGCCTTAAAAGATTTATGATTCATCTAGATTGTTATGCCAGGACGAAAGAACGAGGTAATGGTCTTTGTTCGCCCAATTTTTCAAATACAGTCATTTACAAATGTTTTAAGGACATCAATCCTTGTTGATACCGGATAAGTAACAAACACGACCCCGTTTGAAAGACAGCTGCTTCCTGGATGTCAAGATTACAATATTGGCGAATATATCAAATTTCATGGTGGACGTGTTCAAATTCATTTGATTTTTACCTGACTAAAATCGGCCACTCCGTTCTGAAATTACGCTCGATTTTCTCGGGAAACCGCTTCTAGAAACCTTAAAAACAGGCCTAAAATCACGACCAAATTTCCGTAATATTCCTGCCTTATAGCAATGACTTCAACGAGTTTAAGTGCCGTTCATGTATCATATGCCGTTTTCAAATTGTATTGGTATGTCGCGAATCTTCGTTAGGTCCGTGACAACAATAATGAACTCGCTTGGTACGTTGTAGCGTACTTTAATGAACAAAACAAAACTGACTACACGTTTCAAAACTCTCCTCACATCTCGCTGTTTTTTGAAGACTCTCGCGTTCTCTCTCTACCTGTCAATCATCTTTTTCACATGGTTGCTTAGTTACGGAGTCCTTTTAGCGTCCAGGGAGGGGGGAACGACATCAATTTCCCACAGGTATCATCTGAGCGGAATCTCATTTCACATTTCATTNCATGTCGCGAATCTTCGTTAGGTCCGTGACAACAATAATGAACTCGCTTGGTACGTTGTAGCGTACTTTAATGAACAAAACAAAACTGACTACACGTTTCAAAACTCTCCTCACATCTCGCTGTTTTTTGAAGACTCTCGCGTTCCCTCTCTACCTGTCAATCATCTTTTTCACATGGTTGCTAAGTTACGGAGTCCTTTTAGCGTCCAGGGAGGGGGGAACGACATCAATTTCCCACAGGTATCGTCTGAGCGGAATCTCATTTCAAATTTCATTGCAACTGTTGACTTTATCTTGAAAATAAGTCGAGCACAAAACCGTCACACAGCAACTTTTAATGTATGGTGTTAAAGAACTCCCTGATGAAGATTGATAGAAATATCCTTGAGTTAACTCTACATTTTATCCATGAAACTGGTCGATTTCATTGGATTCATTCAAATTTCCATTACTCGTCAAGCAACCGACAAGTACCTATTTTGTGAAGTTTCTTTTTGTAGTTTCATGTAGTTGTTGCACTTTGTTTCACGTTCTTGCCACGGGGTAGACATGATATTTTGCTCGTCATGGTATCTTCTTTGTAGGACTGAAGAGTATTTTTAGGTAGCGTTGTATGTATCATGTGTAGTAAATTTTTGATGGAATATAGAAAGAACAACGAACGTAACTAATCTATGTTCATGCATTAATTGATTGATTGATTGATTGATTGATTGATTTATCGATTCATTCATTCATTTCATTCTCAATTATTTATACATGGTCACGCCATCAATAAAGCATTGGTTTTCAGGCGGCCATATCAAAAGCAAAAATTACGAAGAAGAACTTCAAAATACAAAAATGGTTCAAATTAAACCAGCTAATTTCAAGTGTATATAAAGTGGAACCTCCATATAACGGACATCTGTGGGACCAATGTTATTGACCGTTGTATAGAGGTGTCCGCTCTATGGAGGTGTCATCTTGTGTCATACTGTATTTTGGGACGAACATATTTCTCGGTTGTTTCGAGCTGTCCGTTGTATAGAGGTGTCCGTTAATAATGTAGGTTCCACTCTATAGTACAAGCTACAGGGACTTTTTGAATGCTCCGTGTGGCCGTGAGGCTGCCTGCTTCGACTGATCACTGGGTCCTTTCCACAGCTTTGCACCTCGATACAAAAAAGCCTTTTGATCATTTGAAGTTTTCATCAAGGGTACTTTTAGGTTGGTCTCTTGTTGCGAAGGGATCTTGAGCTTGTGTCTGATGTCTAACAGCTTCAAAAACATACTCTCAAGATATGTAGGAGCAAGATTATTCAGTGATTTAAATACCATTGTGCACATTTCAGATTGAATCAATTCCGGCATTGTGGGCCAGTTTAGTGTAGCAAGCAACGGGGCATCAAAGGCATCATAGCGCCTATTTGTAACAATCATATCTGCTCTGTTTTGGAACTTTTGCATCACTTGTAACTTACCATATCCACAGTTGACCCCAAATAGAACAGTACTGTCTTTCTTCAGATTTTCCATCTCTTCTTTCAGTGATTCATGGCGAAGATGTTCAGTCTGCAACATTAAATGCACTTGGATCTCAGAGACATTTCGCCATGCAAAATGACGCAGCTGAAGTAGATTATATGAGATATTTATCAGAGACTATTTTGCCATTGTTACTTCCTCCACAATTTATCAAATGCAGGTATGTACCGGGTGATTTAAAAGGATCTTCATGAGGTCCATGAGCAATTTCATATCATGGGTATTGTGGACACGATTAATGATAATAATAATAATAAGAGAAATATTTATACAGGGTTTACCTTGTCAATACTACAAGTACTGTTATCAATAAGGGCCCTGTTTGAAAATTAAAGAAAAGTAAAACCATCATTATACAATGTAAAAAAGCCTAAAATGTCCTTCAATATTTATCGTTAAAAATCCTGTGGTTGGGTAAAATATCTATGATCCTTGCAAGTGTTCTTTAAGTCGATGCTTGAAAACAACAACGGATCCTAAACTTCGAATGTCAATTGGTAGTTCGTTGTAATAAACAAGGGTGTCAAAAGGAAAAACGGAAGAACGAGAGAGAAGAAAGAGTCTCTTTCTTCTCTCTCGTTCTTCCGTTTTTCCTTGTGCTCTCTCAAAAAGTGCTGTATTTATTTCACCATGATTACACAAATAACAAACTAGAAAGGCGTAAGAAAACAACACACGCTATAGTGACGAAAGGAAAGGTATTTTCTTTTGAATAAAATATTTTCGAAACATTTGAATTAACTGTAATGTGGGCTTCCTGAGCTATAGTCGGTTTGAATTTTTCTGAGACACCCTGTATTGCCAACGAATTCCCGAAAGAAGTTTCTTTTTATATACCTTGGCATTCTTTGGCGAGTTCTTCGTTTTCAATTTGCAGCAAACCAGTTTGCTTGTTCATTTTTTCATTATCACTGATCAACGTTTTCACCCATGTAGTTTGAGGCGTCTTTTGAGAGTTATCGATTTCTTTTAGTGTTTTCTGATCTGTAAGGCAAGGAAAAGAATGGCAAACAGCTTCAGTTATAAAAGAAATTTATAGGTGAAGGTGAAGGTGAAGGTGAAGTTGCGGTTGTTAGCGCCAAGCGCTGGGATCGCAGAAGTAGAATGGGCCTAATCGAGTCCGCGACCCCTTGTCATGACGCTCAAGTGGTGGGGCTCTACCGGGTATCGAACCCTGTCCACCAGACTGTTCTGGCTGCAAAGTCAGTGGTTGCACCACTGCACTACAACACCTTCAAAGCATTTGTGAGCATTTAAGCATTTATAAGCATTTAACAGCAGAGCTAGATGTTAGTAGCATCACTAGCATCCCTTCTTTCCCTACATTTAACTTTTCTCAACCAGATGACAAACGTTACATTGTTTGAATAGACCATTTTGACATTTAGAAAAGGGTCTGAGGAGCGCAATATTTTCTTGTAAATGGCCGCACAATTCTGGCAAATGGCTGCCACAGGGCTTTCACGGGCCATTTGGTGAATATTATTATAGTCAAAATATCAAAGTTGCAAACCATCCAGATTATAGGAAGTATATGATAAAAAACCGAATGACAGTTCTAACTGTAAAACCATTCACAATTAAAAACAACTAAACTTCATCGAAATATAAATATTCTGTGGCTGCCATAGCTGAAAAGGACAAGATGTCACCGAGTTCCAACTATGGCAGCCTCTTACATCAATGAAAAAATATACATTAAATTTATTCGAAAAGAACAACTCGGGCGTCTCAGAAAGAACTCGCTCTATCCTCGGGCCTCTACCTTACAGCAGATGATTAGCCTGACTCATTCCCGTTTGGTCTGTGAGTCAGGCTAGCAGATGGCTGACTCTAACGAATGTACACAAATAGATGAAACACCCAAAGATATCATGAAGATTGTAGTATACCAGATATGCTATTCGTGATACAAATGGGAGCACTTCTTTACAAGACACCCGCTACAAATACTGCAAATAAAATTATATAATATCATTAAATGAAATTAAGTTCGGCACATGAGAAGTTCGACGTTTGAAACGGGCCTAAGTTTTCTAAGCAATAAAATGGACCGGTAAAGCTTTATTTTTATAGCTGTTGTAGGGTTAAATTGCCAGCAGATTTGATCAAAGGGGTTTAGACCTTTTGCTAACTCACACAGCAAGGGCAGATTTTGTAATACAATAGCATCAGTTGCTTTTGATTGACACCTCAATTCAAAGCGATTAGCAACTGCAGACAAAGGAAATTCTCTCAACCAGTAATTCAAAACAAACAAAGCTGCAAAGTTACGCTGAAACCAGTAGGGCGAACTATCTCCTTGTGCACGCGAAAGGTGGTTTAGTTTTATAATAAGATGTATATACTTACATTTCTTGGCAATATCCGTACGTTGGTAGACCATTTCTTCAAGCTCGGTAATCCTCTCGTCCTTCTTCTTTAGTTCAGCTTGCAAATACTCATGCTTACGAATCAGCAAATCAGGCTTAACATAGGTTTGGCCATTATCGGCCCCAACCAAAGTTAAAAAACTCTTTTCCACACCTTTCCCACTCATTTTAAAACAAACGTAAACAAATCACACAGTAAATGAAACTTGCGACTAACTCGTAGAGCAGCGAAGTTACCTCTGATCAAATCGGCGTTCTTCAGCAGATTAATCACTTGACGTCAGATCCAATCGCTCTTTTGCAACAGATGAATTGCATTGATTGTCACTTGACGTTAGATCGGTCTGCTGCGCAAGTCAGGGAAGGAAGATTAATTGATTAGACGCCTAACTGCCATGCTCCACCCACGCGCTAAATTGACAGGGAATGGTGAAGGTGAAGGCGAAGTTGCGTTTTTTGGCTGTTCTTGCTGCAAAATCTTTGTGCAAATTTAACTGCATAAGGTAAACACGTTTCATGTTTTTCATTTTTTTTTTCATTTTATCATTCTTTAAAGTTGGTTATTTACAAATAGTTATCAGCATAATATATACATCAACCAATTTAAACCAACTACAACTAAAAATAATTACATAATATCCTATTTACAACATAGTTTACAGCTGCAGTTTGCCCCCTTCCATGTTTTTATTTTCCTTTTGAAAGCTGCCACTTTTTCACATGTTTTAATATCGTCACTTAGTGCATTCCAAAGGATGCTGCCTCTGAAGGTTACAGAGTGTAGTCCAAAAGTGTGTGTTTTTATTTGAGGCAATTTTACCAAATTTTTGATCCTAAGGTTGTATTCCACTTGCTTAGTACTGAAAAAATCCCAAAGGTATGATGGATTCAACGAATTCAGAGTTTTGAATACTTCTAACATCAGTTTTTGGAGATTTTTGACGTGGATTGTTGTATCTGCCTCTCTTCTTAGACACATATCAAACGATGCATCATAATCCTTATGGAGCACCCTTAGTGCACGTTTATGTGTTCTATTAATCTCTTTGTTTGCAGCTTTAGAAGAGAACATCCAAATCAAAGGGCAATAATTGAAATTTGCCAACACCGTTGTATTACATAAGAGTTTAGCTTGTGTATCATCAAGATAGTTCCGAAGTCTTGAGAATGCACTCACTTTTTTGTTTATTTTACCGCACAATTCAGTAATATGCTTGTCAAAATTCAGCTTAGAATCAATCGTTACTCCTAA
>REGL01000005.1:337741-364626 GCA_004194395.1 Aurelia aurita complex sp. Pacific | reverse complement strand
CTTCTTCTTTCGATCTATGCTCATGTTTTCCCTTAAAAACAGTTTCTGGAATGCACAACGAACGAGCTAGCTACCTGCGTTTCGAAGAAATTTGTGTGGCTTTATTTGTTTTGAATTGCTGGTTGAGAGAATTTCCTTTGTCTGCAATCGCTAATCGCATTGAATTAAGGTGTCAACAAAAGAAACTCAGGCTATTGTATTACAAAATCTGCCCTTGTTCATGTAGCTATTTACTGTTATTGTAAAATTGTAAATTGATATGAGAAAAAAAAAGCGGAAATACCTCTGAGTTGAGATGGCAGGGATAGAATGAAAAAGGTCAAGGAGGGATCTTGTTTCCACAATGGTTCCTTCCAGAAATGGAAATCAGTAAGACGATCAGTCATTATTATAGAATATGGAAATATCTTGAGCTCATCAGAACATTTTGGCTGATATGCTACATCTGCTAGAATTAGTAATGATCATATGAATTGTTGTCTTGTCTTTGCATTTTTCTGTGTTCAAAACTATGTATGATTATGATAGACTAAAAGTCAGAGGGAAGCTGTTCCAAAGTTTTTGTCCCAGTTCATTCTCCGGTAAACTCAATATCCTCCAAGGGAACGTTATAAACTTTGTCCGCTCTTCCACAGGCCTTCTACTGATATTTTCTTACTTACCTGACCAATTTTTCTATTTTTCCTAGATATTCTTTCCTCGATTCTTGGAGAGTGATAATTTCATACAACTGTTGGAAAGCATTTGTAAGAGCTCTGTAGAACGGACGAAACCAGACGAGGCATCCAGCACGGCATCTTCTGACTCTCGGAGTGAATCTACGGAATTCTTGGCAACGGCTGAATCAATATCTGACTTCCTTGATAAAGATATGGATGATTTATGGTTTAGACCTGATGCTGGGTAAGTTTAGCATTAAGCTCAAATCTTTAATAAAATCATTGAAAAGGTGGTTGTAAAATTCTATTACATTTATCTTTTAATTGAATTGCTTGAAAGGACCGTAGGGCACTTTGCTGTAAATCTGCCGTGGAAATGTTTTGATATCTTTATTTTTTTCAAAATGGCGGCATTTTGATTATTTTTGAAAGAATTCGTGGAAAGTTTTGAAAAAATTGAAATCCCCATAGATCCTAGATGGATAGAGATGAAATGATATAATCTTCACAAAGATCATAGTTTATGAAGGTCTACAGCATGGTGGCAAGCAGAAATCCGTAGCTCTTCTGGTTTAGGGTTTAGAAATTTGATGACATCATAGCCTCAAATGTAATGAATGCCGCCATTTTGAAATTAATCAAGGTATCAAAAAATTTCCCATGGCAGATTTACAGTAAAGTACCCTAAGTTCCTTTCAAGCCATTTAATTCAAAGAAATTTGTAATCGAATTTTACAACCACCTTTTTAAAGACTTGAGCCCTATGCTGCTAAGTCTACTTGACCAAGAACTTGTATTTACGCAGCATAGGTTCCAAATCTTTAAAAAGGCTGGTGTAAAATTCAGTTGCTTATTTCTTTGAACTGAATGATTTCGAAGAAACTTCAGCTGTTTCTCTATAATTCTACCGTTGGACTTTTCTGAAATCTTCAATATTTTCAGAATTAGAGTGTTTTTCTACTTTTTCAAGAATTCAAGAAAAATTTCCAAAAAAACTTAAAAGCATCGTAATTTCTAAACTAATTGAAGCAACATGAAATAATTTCGAAGAAAACCATAGTTTATGGATGTCTACAATATGGTATCAAGCAAAAGTCTGGCACTTTTCTGGTTTATGATTTATAAATTTGATGACGTCACACCCTCAAATGAGTTAAAATGTAACAAACGATGAAATTTCGAAAAATATTGAAAATTTCTGAAAAGTCCAACGGTAGTACTAAAGATAAGTAACTAAAGTTTGCTTCAAGCCACTCAGTCAGAAGAAATAGATCACAGAATTTTACACCCACCTTTTTACGCTAAGTTAAAGATTTGGAAGCTATGCTTATTTACGCACTTCAGTTGAATTTAGCTTACTTTATGAAAAACCTGAACTACCGGGTGTCCTGATAAAAAGTACTCCCGTTAAAAGATCATTAAAACTCGACGATAAAATGTTTAGGAAGTCATTTTTAACTCGAGAAAGAGCAAGCCAAAAATAGAACATATTTTTGAAAATCGCAGCGCATTTTAAATTTCAATTCATTTGAGAAAATAATTCACGATAGAAATCTCAATTAGTCTATTCAGTTGCTAATTGCTCTTAATTAGCAAGAGTTGCTGTTGAATTGAAAAATTTTGTGTAAAAATCTTCCTCCATTCTTACTTGGTATTTCTGGCTACAATTCTGCCTGTTATCTCATGTTAGCTAGTCACATTTTGCTTTTAAATCAGTTGCTCAATTTTGACCATTTTCCCATTGTTTTTGGTTACTTAGTAACGACTCACGTGACCAATTTAACCTCTATTGTTGGTTTTAGAACAATTGATGTAAGTTTCATTGTTGTATCTCTTATAGTTTTGGAGAAAGAGAGGGCGCGAAAAGCCCCCCCCCTTCGAAAATATAAAATTTCTACCCGGTCCCAAATAGGGTTAAAGAGGTTATTTTCTAAATACTCTTTTCTTTTTCAGACGAATGGCAATGGGCTACGTAAACCCGCTTGGTGTATTTGTAACGGACGTAGACTCGCCAGAAACTGAAGACGAAGCCAGCAAAGCCTCGGGTAAGTTTTTGAGATTTTTGACATCTGAGTGTCATCATTTTTAGAAGGGAAAACCATGTAAAATTTAGCTCATTGTTTTCATTGGTTTTTGCAGAATTTTGAAAAGGGCTTTCTTCAGAAAATCTCCCATACCCACCGGAAGGAATGGCCGATTAAAGCCGGGCTAATTACTGAACTTTATTGAAGATATTCGCAATAAAACGAGAAATTTTTCAATATCATTGCGTTGATATTCATGGAGCAGTGGTCTTCCAAACGGGGATTCTTTTTTGACTTACCCGGTATTACATTCATTGGTTTGAGAAAATCTACAGCAATATCGATGATTTGGTAAAAGGTGCAAGTCTATTTGCTCACTCTGTTAACTTATAAAAGAGATTTCACAATAGACCTTTTAGCTATTCTACAAAAGAGCCTGGATCGAGCGTTATTTTTATACGCGAGGCTCGATAGAGTGGTGTTAAGAGCTTCTATCACTATTGTGCAAATTCGAAAATTCTACGAAGTCCACTTTGTAGAATTTTCGAACATGCACAATATCGATAGAAGCTCTGACGCCACTCTATCGAACCTCGTGTATAAAGATAACGCTCGATCCAGGCTCTTTTGTAGAATAGCTAAAAGGTCTATTGTTGCGCGACTAACATACTGGGTGCGCCAAAATAAACTATGCACGTTTGGCAGGCCACAATAAATCGCACACTGGACCGATTTTGAAAATCTATGACTTAATCTTTAGCAGAAAGCCTGAATTAGATTCCAGGACTTTTTGAAAATTTTGACATTTTCAGTTTTTAGAGCTAGAAGCGAATTTCTTAAAATTTTCGTTTTCGAAAACACTGAAAACGCTAAAAAAACGTTGATCAAATTTTTAAAGGCTCAACATGAACGAACAAAGATAAAACGTTTTCATGGTGATTTGGGGATTTAGTACGAACTTTCGTACGGCAGATTACAATTAATCGATTGCTAAATCCCAAATCATCATGAACAAATTCTCTCTGTCCATTCATGTCGATTCTTTAGAAAACTTGATCGATGTCTTTTTTATCGTTTTTAGCGTTTTCGAAAACCAGAATTTTAAGGAACTCGCTTCTAGCTCTAAAAACTGAAAACGAAAAAATTTGCAAAAAATCCCAGTATCTAATTCAGGCTTTCTGCTAAAGATTAAGTCATACATTTTCAAAATCGGTCCAGTGTACGATTTATCGTGGCCTTTCAAGCGTGCATAATTTATTTTGGCCTCCTGGTAGATCTGTGAACTGACTGGACTGGGGTAGTAAAGAAATTAGGTGCCATCTGTAGACGCCAGATCTAAGTCAATAGTTTACAAAGCCCGTACAAGATCTCATTAATTTGTGATTATTCAGCAAGGCTCAAGATAGTAAAAATTCGAAACTCATTAGTAAAGAATAACATATCCAGACAGACTTGGGAATACAATTCCCTGTTTCCACTGTTCATTTATCTTTTTTTATAATTACATTTAATTGAAACATTTCATATGATAGGATATGATTCCCCAGGAAACAATAGCTGTAGCACCTGTTACAAGTTAAACTAAGGCAGGTGGGAATACTAACATAATTTACACAGTTGTTAACGTTGTATGAAATTGTATGAACAGTTACAGGTTGACCAATTAACACGTCATTTATGCTAAAAGTAGAATTCCAAACATTGTGTCCCAGCCAGACGATACACAAACTAGAAGATAAAAGTGCGCAGTAGGGTTTTCAAACAACTATAAGAGCTTTGAATTGGCCAGCATTGAATTTTCAAAACGCTTCAATAACATTGCGTTTATATAAAGGGGCAAAGTCTCTTAAAGTAAACAAACTTCTTTCGAAACGATGATTTTGCAGTTTTTTGATAGGCCATATCACAGAGATTTTCTACTATTTTTCCCAAAATGAAGGTGTTATTTTTAGTNAAACTAGAAGATAAAAGTGCGCAGTAGGGTTTTCAAACAACTATAAGAGCTTTGAATTGGCCAGCATTGAATTTTCAAAACGCTTCAATAACATTGCGTTTATATAAAGGGGCAAAGTCTCTTAAAGTAAACAAACTTCTTTCGAAACGATGATTTTGCAGTTTTTTGATAGGCCATATCACAGAGATTTTCTACTATTTTTCCCAAAATGAAGGTGTTATTTTTAGTATGGCCTCGTGAATTTCGTAGAAAAACAAACGAAACATTCATATGTTGTAAGATTGCAAAGATATTGGTGGATTTTTAGCAGTAGCTTTATTGTCGATTCACCCCATCCACCAAAATTTGTTGAGAACGCAATGAGCACGTGCGGCCAACAATATAGATTATACAGATAACAGTCTTGTTTATGTTTACTTGACCCAGCCCCTTCAAATAATAGTAATAACAAGTAATATTTATACAGGTTTACTTGTTCAGAGTATACATTCTGTTGTCAGTCAAGGACCAGTTGAACGAAAAAGATAAAATGAGAAATTAAAAATTACATCGAAGTTAAAACTGTGTTCAAAACTGTTTCATTAGAAAGTTTTATAAGAGGCTCAGTTTGTGCTTAAAACGCACAAAAGATTCTTCGTCCTGAATGTCCTTGGGAAGTTTATTAAAAATATGAGCTCCTTGGAAAGCGAAAGTTCGTTTGCCAGTTTCTGTTCTTATAGATGGTAAAACGAGACTTGAATTATTTCCTCTTGTGTCTTTTCCATGCTGATGATGCTTGAAATATTGCGTGAACTGTTCTGGTGAAAGGTCATTCTAAGATTTGAAGACGTCTATAGCAACACTTCCGTTGCGCACTTCCGCTATTTTATCCCAACTCTCAGGTGGTTCACGTGGGCAAGCGATCTTTGCTGCTCTATTCTGAATAGACTGAAGCTTGTCAATGGTACCCTTAGGTAGTCCAAGTTGTAGTTGATAGCAATACATAATATTGGACGTGTCATAGCTTTGTATATTGATTCTGCAACATAGGGACATATTTGTTCTAGAATGCGGGAAAGGAGCTTTACCCTTGCAGATGCCTTTTTATATACTTTCTCAAAGTGTTGTTGCAGATTCATGTGCTTGTCTAAATGCACACCAAGGTATTTGTACATTTTGGATTCATTTATAGCTTTATCATAGATTTTGATATTAACTTCTGGTTGATTCACAAGTCTTTTATGAGATCCGTACAGAACATATTCAGTTTTGCCCTGTTTCAGATTTATAAAAAGATTATTAGAATCAAGCCAGTCTTCTATCTTCCTCAGATCATGATTTAGGAGCTGTTCAATTTATTTTGAATTCTTTGCAGCGCAGTAAACAACAGTGTCATCTGCGTACACGATTGTCTTGGTCTTGGAGAGAACTTGATAAAAGTCATTGATCATGAACCCAAATAAGAGTGGTCCTAGAATTGATCCTTGTGGTACACCACAACTAACATTTTCACCATAAGATTTGACATTGTCGTAAAAAACATATTACTTCCTGTTAAAAAGATAGTCAGATATCCAGTCAAGTTCTTCACCTGGGATGCCATAACTTTCCTTGGGCTTTCTGCATCTGTTTATTTCAAAGGTCTTACCTTATTTAGTTATCTTACAATTGCAACGTTAATTATGCATATTGTTCGAAAATTTTCGCTATAGATCCTTGCACGTGTTTGAGTTTCTTAGCTGAGGATGAGACAAGCTCGTCTCGAAATATCCTTTAATAATATGACTTTGTCAACTGAAGTCGTTGATTTTATTTATTAGTTGCCAATTTATTTATTATTTTTCATGGCCTGGTCTTACAATGCTGTTTCAATCAACTGTTTATGCCTTAAACTGTTTTGAAGGTGTTGTGGCGAAGTGTGTGGTGTTGTGGCGAATTTAATCTAACCAACGTTACCACTTTGAATATGCTCGCAGCAGACTCCTACCCAAAATTTTGCCAAGAACCCCCCCCCCCCGTGGGCTGGCTACGCTGAAGCTGGGAGATCTATTCGTTGGGCGCTGAAATTGTTTTGTCTTAGTTTTGTCTGACCTGCATCCTTTGTTTTGCAAAATTCGCCCATGCTTATTAACTTTAGCATCATGCATGCTGCCAGATTTGTTTCCCAAATATTCAGGCTCATACCAAACTGCATTTAAAAGTTGGGCATGAACTTCGAAATAATTAAAACTCTTTTCAGACGTAAAAATAGGTATTTTGAGCTTTCTNAATTTCAGCGAAACTACACCCATGTTTATGGAAAATCTGCCGAAAAAGGACCCTTGTTTAGAGAATTTTGGGCTCAAAAACCCACCCATATGGGCGGCACATACCCGTACCCGAAATATGTTATGTACCCCCCCCGGGACTCTGATAACTTCTTAATGACTGTTTTCGTTGGAGCCAAATTAAACCATAGTTCAATCTTTAATTGCATTCTCTTTTTATTTTTTGTAGTCTCAAAACTTGGCAAAGCAATGAAAAGCCTTTGGAATAAGGAGACCGACGAGGTAATTCTGTCCCATTCCTTCTCTTATTTCATTTTTGTAATCAGCCTTCAAGTATCTAAATGGTTTTTCGAAATCATTTGCAATGGCAAACTGGGCTCAAAACAGACATTATCAATTCCATATTGTTTGCAAAAACAGGAGTTGTACTGAGTGAGCCGAAACTGCAACTTTTTACAAAATCACCACAGTATAATTATTAAGGTAGCTGTCGTATAACAGCCTGAAGAAGTCCTGGCAATTCTACAGTATTCGCTGTTAAGTTTTTGTCGTGTTTCGGTGTTTCTCACTGTCCTTGCGATGATTGGGTGAATAAGACAATGAACAAGAAAATAATTAGGCAAGCTTCAGTAATTACGCTGTACGCGGAAGTTCATGAAGGTGATAACGATCTGACTCCCTTTATTCTCGAAACAAAGTATGATCCAAGAGTATAAAGGCTTTGTAATTATTCAGAAGCGAGGTTCTTACTACGACTAGCCAATCACAGCCGCAACAATATGCCTTTAAGTTTAAATTTCATCTCCGGAATTCACAGGAAAAGGAGCGTCTTGCTTGGGAAAAGGCCCGAAAGATTGTTGAAGACATTCAGAAGCAGGCAAACAAACACTCAAGATGATGCTGCCACCTTCCCATAAAGAGGTAATCTTAATGCTACAAAATACAGGTATGAACAGACTTATTTTTACAGTAGGTCTTTAAACAAATTTGATTCTTTATGATTTTTCCAATCCGTTCATTTTTTGTTCACAAGCACCAGATTTCTATTGATTTTGTTAACGTTACATTTAGTTTAATAATGAATGTTCATATCACAAAGTCCTGGCCAAACAAGCAAACATTGTTGTCCAAGCTGCACATTTGAGATTTGTTTGCTACCTGGTGATCCAGAAAAAAGTGACCCAGCGCAATCTGTTATAAAAAAAGGTAAGTGGCAGAATGAAATGCTTCAAAAACGTTGTTTTGTCGCTAAAAGAAGTGACAGGAAGTTTCCCAAGCGCATGCTTGAAATCCTCAAAAAGTTGTCTAAAACAGAGGACCTATTTACAGCCTTTTCAGATCATCAAAACAATGAAGGCCATAATTCATTTCGGCCTGCGAATAGACCTTTCAGCTTTTCTACAAAAGAGCCTGGATCGAGCGATGTTTTTATGCATTTTTATCCACAAGGTTCGATCGAGTGGCGTTAGAGCTTCTACCACTATTGTGCACATTCGAAGATTCTACAAATAAAAGCAAAATATCGTTCGATTCTGATTCTTTTCAGAATAGATAAAAGGTCTATAGGCAGCTCAGAAGAAAGTTTTCTAAGCAAGGTAATAGTCCCTAGTACCTAAACAGATTTCCTGGCTGAAATGAAACACGCTCCTCATTGTTTTGAAGATCTGAAATGGCTTTAAGTCGATCCCCTGTTTTTGACGACTTTTTGAGGATTCCAAGCACGCACTTTTCCTCGAATTCCTTAATTCGGGAAATTTACAGTGATGGGAAAATTACGAAAATACTCATAACGTAGGCTAATCTTTTAGCGACAGAACGACATTTGAAGCACTTCATTCGGCCGCTTACTTTTCTTCTGTAACAGATTGCGTTGGGTCACTTCTTTTGTGTCACCGGGTATGCGATGTTTCCTTTTTGACCATGTTGCAAAGCATTTCTTGACAAGCAGAATCAGGCACAGCATAGGTTTCAAATATGTAAAAAGGTTGTTGTAAAATTTTATGACCTATTTCTTTGAGCTGAATAGCTTCAGAGAAACTTTAGCTATTTCTCTATTCTATACTTTTTCTGAAATTTTCAATAAGCTCAGAATTAGTGTTTTCCTTCTTTTTTTTAAGAATAGACCTTTTAGCTAATCTAAAAATAATCTGAATCGAACGATTTTTGGTACATTTTGTAGAATTTTCAAATGTACACAGAAGTGATAGAAGCTTTAGACTTGCCCCAAGTCTATCTCTTCAGTCCGTCTTACCGTTCCTTTTACGGTAGTTCCTGGATCCGCCATTTCCTGGATCCGCCATTCCAACAGTCTAGGGATAAGCCTTGTTCTTTGCAAGCTAATCTCAAGTGTCTGGCAAAAATGATTACTTGTTTGGCCAGGAGGGTAAGTTTTTGATCCATTTGGTAGGAAATCTGTAAATAAACGTAGTCAGTGTCTAGATATTGAAAATGCTTAGCTATGGGAAATCTTTGTGTGTTTTGTTTTTCCAAACGACGTTGTGAGACATCACTCGACCTTGGTTTGCAGAGGTTGTTCAGGCAGAAATTGCTCTTTACTCAATCAAAACACCTTCAGACATTTCGCAACGGTATAGTAGTTACTACAGTAAACACCCAGGTATAAGAATCTAGTGGATTGAGAACCTACAGGCTGGAAATGTCACATTTTAGGCCCCTGTTTTTAGACCTTGCTTGGTTTGCAGAGATTGTTCAGGCAGAAATTGCTCTTTACTCAATCAAAACACCTTCAGACATTTCGCAACGGTATAGTAGTTACTACAGTAAACACCCAGGTATTAGAATCTAGTGGATTGAGAACCTACAGGCTGAAAATGTCAAATTTTAGGCCCCTGTTTTATAAGAACCAATCCATTATAGAGTAAAAAGCTGCATAAAAGAGCCCGTTATTTTCTGTAACAGGCTGAAATGGCTCGTATACATTTATATATTTGGTAAGAAGGTATACTAAAATTTTTAAGAGAGCGAGGCAAAAAAACACGACTTATATTTCAGTACACTTAGGCATTTCGAACTTACGTTCTCTTCAGAGTGTGGCACACATTTTTGTTAAAAATGTTGAACATTTTAGCCACACTCTGAAGGGAAAAAAAGTTCGAAAGGCCTAAGTGTCCTGAAATATAAGTCGTGTTTGAAAATGTTACAACGGGCGTAAAGTTTAATAAGAAAAAAATTACAAGAAGCTTCATGTTTCAATATCCTTTGATAAAATTTACAATCTAAGTCGTGTTTGTTTGCCTCCACTCTCTTACAAATTACATTTATATAGTAGTTTCTTAAATACCGGGTGTCCCAAAAAAAGTGCTCCGGATTGAAAAATCACCCAAATTTGATTATCAAACCTATCGAAAAGTTTCCTTTTTGATTCTTTTAGTCAATGATCCAAATATATCTAAAGGACATTAATTATTGCATTGAGAAACCTCATTCTGAGCTATACTCTTTAAGCAACATCGTTAATTTTGCCTCTAAGAGCCATTATATTGAAATTGTTCATTATCCTTCAAATCTATGATAGTAGTTTGTATTTCATTATGACTTTTATGTCCAAACTATCGGGTGTCCCAAAAAAATGTATAGGCGTTTGAACAGTTCCTGTGAAGGAGCCTGGAATTCAAAAATTTTTATTTTCAGTTTATGGTATAGATGAGATCTCAACTTAGATTTTGCAACCTCGCATGGTCAAATCGGATTTGCATACCCAGAGTAATTCACCTAAACAGGAAAAATTTCTGAGACAGATGGTTATTGAATTATGCTACTACAATCAATGCGTAATTTGAAGAAAATTTTGAGTCAGCTCAGCCATTGAAATTTGTATTCTTAAAAATCTCCTGATCAATGAAACTATTATATGAATTAGAGAAAATGTCAAAAGAAAAGATGCATTTACACTTTAGCAGTTCACATCGCAAGGTTCTAGCACTAAAGGAGCTTGAACGGTGTTGAGTAATGTCATCTAGAACTAAAGGATCTTTCTCACCCAAATTTAATTGCAGTTGTGATTGTTCAGTCATATTGAAATCTAAAAAGTATAGCTAGACTGTTATGTTGACAGCTGAGAATATCAGTTTATGATATAGGCCATAACTTCATAACCTTCTTCTTCGATTAAGAAACAAATGCTTGCAGTTTCTAAATATATTGTTTGCCACTGATGATAAACAACGATGTGCTGATTTTATTGGAGACTGATGTTAGCTTGCAAATATCACTTTCGCAAATATAAGATGTTTATCAATGTTGTATGGATTTCAGGATGTTGGAAATACTTGTAAAGCTAAAAATCTGTGTGTCAAAACGAATCATCTTTCATGGACGTGAACTAGAATTCAGAAAATTTTGCAGCTACTCTGGAATTTTCCTTAGAACGTGAAAGTTAAACAACACGTCTTTGTCAAGAATTTGCAGGTTCCCCTTTCAGATGAAAGGAATATTTATAGGTATAACAAAACGAAAGAAAAATGTGTGCTGAGCACTTTGTTCTGGGTCGTTTATGGCGTCAGGAAGGTAGGGACCAAAAGAAAGATGGTCCATTTTTAGCCGAGATAAAGATGAATCAATCGCATGAATATAATTTGCGTGTTGGTTTGGTAAAAATTCTGAAACCATTTCTTAGTTTTACTGTTATGCTAAACTGCCTGTTTAACATGAACATGCTAACCTTTGCTGTCAAGATTTATTTTCATTAGCTGGGCTTTTCAAGTTTTCTTGCACTGGAAAGTCATGACGTTTTCTCACTGGAAACCCAGGTTGGTTATGGCCTTAAGAATCACCAAATGTATATTATGATGGGGAATTAATAGGTCTTGCAGAGCTGACTGAACCCAGGATTTGCCTTCTTGAGCGATACGGTTTTTGTGTTCGTGTGATAAAGAGTAGTTTAAAATTTAGAGCTAATTTTTCATACTTATTGATGCATAGGGATTTATGTAAATCTATGAAGAATAATAAATCACATCTTAAATGTATGTTGAAACCTTGTAGACAACTTTAGCAACGAATTTAATAGGTTGCAATTAATTGTTTAACGAATGAATATATGTATAAAGTAATTTTCATGAATTAAAGACAATTCTAATTGCTGCGTTGGTTTCTTTTGAAAGCATGATGTAGAAGCCTCTTTTGATTTAAACCCCAACCAGTTCTGAAAAATGGCCGTTTCGAGATCTGTCCCACAAGCGAGAGCGGCTTCCTACCTCCCTCATCCCTGAGACAAATCAGACATGTTTATATTTGGTTTCACCATGACACCGAATTGTAACAAACAGAGAAAACAGTCGACAAACATTTCTTTTTTAACATTCGGTATTTTTTTCCCAACGAGCTCAACAAGCAGTTTCCTTTTCATAGGCATGTTCACTTTAGAATCATCTTTCCTCCTTCGTAGCTAGCTCGCAGCTTCTCTCTTATCTGCTGCGTTCCATCCTCATTTTTCGATCTTTCAATCTCTTTCACTTAATTTTTCTGGCATTTTAGTTCAACCAAGACATACATTTATGTGAGCATAGATGAAGGTTTAAGCAACAAGGACTGATTTTGTAAGACAATAGCATGAGTTGCTTTTGTTGACACCTGAATTCAAAGCGATTTGCGATTGGAGACAAAGGGAATTCTCTCAACCATAAATTCAAAACAAACAAAGCCGCAAGAGCTTCTCTGAAACCCAGGTAGCTTGCGCGCTTGTTGTGCATACCAGAAATCGTTTTTACGAGCAAACATGAGCATATATCGAAAGAAGAAGGATATATCTACCCATCCACCTCAGGCATTTCATTTCTTTGGTTCAGAAGCTGAGCGGTAAGTATTTTGATAACACCCCCAACAAATAAGGGAATTGAATCGCCTCCCAATCGGCTTTTGAACCAAAGAAATAAAATGCCCGAGGTAGATGTGTAGATATCCTTCTTCTTTTGATCTATGCTCATATTTGCTCTTAAAGACAATTATCGTGCTATTTCAAAACTTCTGCATGATTAATGGCGGCCTGGCGTTGGTTTGAACAGGCGAAAGTTCGTAGGATGGAAGAGAGGAAGCTCATACGATACGCAACCTCTTGTTTGACAGCTTGATGGCATTGGTCTATTGCTTGTCTGTGGTGACGACCCTCTGTTGTGTTTTAAAGGGTTCTTTTTCATCTTTGATACTTAAAGGTCCTAGGGGTCTCAGGGGTCCTAGGATCTTAGGGTCCGGTTTTTACAACATGCCGTTTATATATGCACAAAATGATCAAGATACTACACATTCTTCGTTAGAGTGTTTACTGCATCAATTTAGTCCTTATTTCAAGTACGGGGGAGGGTTAGTCGAGTGAGTCAGCGGTGAGTCAGTTCCCAAAATTGTTATTTTCCTCTTGATTTTTTATTTGAGACATTTGATTTTGTCCTAAATCAGTCTCAAAATAATGCAGTTTTACATAACTGTACCTGAAAATGTATTGTACGTGGTATTCCAAAAATTATTTAAATTCATGGAAAACATTGTAAAGACTGGCACATATCCCATAAAGAGAAAACCCACATACAAGAGCCTTCCTCATATAATGAACCTGCAGCATGAGATTTCCAATATTTACCCCTTTATGTAGGAAACTTTTCACCCTGGCTTTTCTCGGTTCGTATCTTGAAGAACCAATGCACTGACCTTGTTTTCTGCTGTGAAAATTCGAAACATTAAAGGGGCTGTCAAGATATTTAAGCTCGGTTTCCAACAAACAGCCTCTGCGATGGAGAGTGTCTATGAAATGTGATGGAACTTTTGATATCCATTTAAACTTTCAAGTATTTGGCGTTAGAAAATATAACAAATCCTCCAACAAAGCTTCGATCACCTTGATTGTTGCAGATACTTTGGATTGCTATGTGCAAAATTACCATTACATTAGTTATGTTGTGTTTAGCTTAAACAGATTCGATGATAAGACTCGCAGAGCCACGCAGAGATGACGGGTTTTAAGTTGATTTCATGTAAAATGAAAATTTTGATATTTATCCTTGATCATCCAAGATGCTTCAAAAAAGTTTGATTCCGGCACCTTGCTCATGTTTCATTCTCTATCACAGAGAAACTTATTTAAATATTATTTTTATCAGAAAATTTAAGTCAAGACCCTGCAGCCTTGTGTTGTGGCACAGTGGTGTAATCCTCTGACTTTGCAGCCAGAATAGTCAGGTTTAGTGGGTTCGATACCCGGCAGGACCCCACCACTTGAGCGTCATGACAAGGGGTCGCGGACTCGATTAGGTCTGCTCTATTTCTGCGATCCCTGCGCTTGGCGCTGAAAAACGCAACTTCACCTTCACCTTCAGCCTAATAGTTATCTCTTATCAAAACCAAGACAGCTTGATTTGAAAAAGGTAGCTTCTTATATGCGGATTTTGACTGTAACAGCCTACAGTGGTTGAACACGCTATCGTGTAAAAGGGGGTTGTCAGCACTCTCTTCTTACAACATGCAAAGGGGCCTATTGGAGATGGGGGCTTATTCACAAAGTCAAATGACAGATATATAAATGATACCTACCTTTTTAGTTCTTTTACCCCACATTATCCCAAACCATCTCAAAATCATCATGCAAAATTTGCTTAGCTAAACAAATGGAAAATATAACCTCTGGCATTTGATATAAATGGGGAGGGGGGGGGGTTATTTAATATTTTGAATTAGAAAGGGGGGCTTATTAGAGAGGTTGGATTTTTAAGGTAGCTGGATATTTTTTTATGCTCTTTGATATCCATCTAAAGTAACATGTTGTTAAAATATTCCCTTTCAGAACTAGGGACAGGATCTTTGTAGAGCGAACATATGACGAAACTTTGGTCACATAAAGTGATAAAGAGAAAATAACGCCAAGAGGCAAAAAATTCTTTCCCAAGCAATCACTCCTTAGTATTAGTCCCGTATTAGGATCCTTAGTATTAGTCCCGTATTAGTGTTTGTTTTAGTATTTAGGTGTAATAGCTGCAGGGTTGCAATGTATATTCATGCTCCTTGCGCTATCGTCTCGTCATATCAATGTTTGTTAGTAGGTTGTAAATTTTAGGAGAATTGATTTATAAAAATATATCTTTTTATAATATCTTGTACGACAATTGCGCTCATTAATTAAGTGCTCCTCTAAAATCTCGATGTTGAAAAGCATCGCAAAGTCGAGAAAATACGTTAAAACGAAGGGCATTCTTTATTGGTGCCACAGTGGATTGAGTTCATACCACGTGACAAGCGTCGAAAACAAAACGACCTCTATGACCCAGAAATCCTGCAGAGAGGTATGCAAACATTTGAGTATCACACATCGATGCGAAAGACGCAAATCCAAATACAAACTGAATTGAAATTAGACGGTAAATAATACTTCAAAGGTATGCACTCAATCGATTTTCTGCAATTGCACTCCTCCTTCCGTTTAATAAGTCAATGTGTGCTCAACCTAAATTGCATGACATCAATAAAGATACATTCGGGAATTTTTTCACATCAGGGAATCAAGTAAATTGATTTTGAGGAGAGCCTTATCACTCAGCCTCAAAGGAAATGCCCGGACAGGGATGAAAATGAGCACTCAACGCCTTTTTGGGCTGAAAAAAGGAACAAAGTTTAGTTGGACCACCTGAAGGATGTTTGGTTTATTAAGATGTTCTCGGAATAAGCCAGGGTTTATTTGATGGTACGTTTTAACACCGAAGTTTGCGCCCAAAAAAGAGGAAGTATTATTAGCGTAAAAGCTCTGTTAGGCCCCCCGGGGGACTTATTTATTTCCAGAGACTGCAGAAGGGGGCTTATTAGAGAGGGGGGCGTATTCACGAAGTCAAATGACAAGGATCTAATGATACCTTTTTCAGTTCGTTTATCCCATTGTTTGCGGAATCAACAGACTTTTTTACGAGTCAATTACACAAATTCGACACAGTTTTTATCCCAAACCATATCGAAATTAACATACAAACTTGTTTAGGTATATAAATGGAAAACGTTGGTAACTTCTGATGCTTTAGGTAAGCGGGGGGGAGCTTCATAGAGAGGGGGGCCTATTTAGAATGTTGGCTTAGCATTGGGGGCTTAATAGAGAGGGGTCTTATTAGAGAGGAGGGCCTAATAGAGAGGGGCTAGATAGAGCTTGTACGGTGGCTCAACAAATCTCTGCATTTAATACGTAAGTGTGCTTTTGTCGTGCTTGTTGTAAAATGCTCACTCTCTTCCGCAGAGGCTTGATGAATGAGACAACTGACTGATAAGGCCTCCTTCAAGCCTCTGCGGAGGAGAGTGTAAAATGTTTGACATCACTAAGCGATGCAGGCATTCAGAAATTTTTCACATCAGGGAATCAAGTAAATATATTTTGAGGAAAGCATTATCGCTGCATTAGAAAGGAAATTGAAAGGAAATGAGATCCCTGAATCACTCTGCNGACATCACTAAGCGATGCAGGCATTCAGAAATTTTTCACATCAGGGAATCAAGTAAATATATTTTGAGGAAAGCATTATCGCTGCATTAGAAAGGAAATTGAAAGGAAATGAGATCCCTGAATCACTCTGCACCTCGTAGGAGTTGAAAATAGGACAAAAGTAAGGTAGACCGCCAGAAGAATCGTTTTCGTTGTTTTCGCATCGAGCAAGGGTTCATTCAGTATTTGATTCAACTCATTTCAATTTTCTTTGTAGAACACAAATGTCTAATCTTTATGGAACACTTTTTTTAATGAAAAGGTATCTATTCTCATCCCAAATAAGAAGATGCCTTCAGCTGCATCACTTCTCTGCTGTCGCAAATTGTCTCGTGTGCTTGCCAGACTATCACCTGTTTACCATACCCATGCTAAATTTCTCGTTAACATGACAGATAATAGAACTGACCTAACGGTGTTTCGAGAAAAATCTGATGTCTTTTTTATACTCGAATGCTATTTGGCTTTCTCAAACATGGTGTTTCATACACCTAGACTGATTGCAAGTTCGTAGTTATTGCTGTTGATAGACGCTACGACTCATGGACTTTTACATTGAAAATTGGGATGAAATTGTTCCCCTGAAAAAGGCTGCAAGTATCCAGATGAATGTTTCTTCAATCCAAGAATCAACAAACCTTTCACTTGCGGCCAGAAGCTCCTCATTTTGAAGGTCACTGAGCTTTCGTGAGCTTCATCCTATTTCATCACAGCAATAAAAATTTCCAACTGCATAAGGTTGCAATGACTACAAATTAACCTCGTTTCAATGCCAATAGACAAATCGGTGCCCTCTATGTTACTTTCATCCCAATTTTTTATGAGAAATTCCATAAACAGTATAGTTAATAGACAATCAGGGTTTTATAGGCCTTGGCCTTCCAGCCCCTTAGCCAAACATTTATTTTTATTATTATATTATTATGAGTCCCAGTTTGAGCAAAAATTATGTCGTTGTTGTTGTTGTTCATTTCATTCATTTCATTTTATCTTTTTTACCCATGGTAGCCCCTCAATAATAATAATTGATTTACAGGAGGCCATGCTAAAAATTTACAAATAACTATTAATTTACAATAAAAACGAAATTTGCTATAAACCTAAACCTAAGCTAATTACAATTTGTGTCATAAATAGATGAAAGAAAACAGAAAAGAATTGGTGAGAAATTCATGGTTTCACCTTCTTTTTAAACTCTCTCAGGGTTGAAGTATTTCTGATCTCAGGGCCAAGACTGTTCCAAAGCTTGGCGCCTCGGTACGCGAAACATTTCTGCCCCCCTGCCGATTTTAATGGCAACCTGAGATTGACTTCAGCCTTTCTAAGAGAACGACTGGTAGAGTTGTTGACTCTCGTGAACATGTCTTTCATATAAGAAAGCACTTGTGTTGTTGTTGTTGTTGTTGTTGTTGTTGTTGTTGTTGTTGTTATGACTGAGACTATTTCGTGAGTCTATCATACACCTTGCTGCTTTAGTAACCTCGTAATACTTTTCATGTCAGCCTCATAACCACAGAGACCCCTTTTCTGTTTGCTTTGAAAAACATCATAAAGACTGTTATGGTTTCAGCAACCTAATAATCAACAATGTAAACGATGATCATGCAGTGGAAACCTTCCAGAGTAAGGGCATTGCTGCTAGATGTTCAACGGTGCAAATGTATGACTTGGAATTGGTTCTTATCGGAATTGAAATTGGACATATGCAGGCCCACTTTGTGGAATAATTAACTGTTAGAAATTGGGAGCGCAAAGGACATAAACAGTCTCAAATCATTACTTAAAACACTTTTTTTTTAGAACAAATTATAATTTATAGTTTGTATTGTAAATATTATTACTTTTATAACGTCCCTAGAATATTGTGTATACTGTGTATAGTTGAGGACTTTAAAGGTAACTATCACGAAAACCATCAGAAAATTCCAGTACACAAATGTTTGAATTTTGAGATCCTTATTCCACACGCTTGGAACGTTTTCCTAACGATGGCCAAATAAGGCGTGCATTTCCTTACATGAGCAAATGCGATTCGTATCTGAGCAGCGGTTAACTGTGAATTCAGCTTGATAATTTCATAGTTTCTTATGTTCTTTATTGCTGTTATGTGCTGTCATAATTCGTATAGTATACACCACCTGGTCTTTACCATAGCCATGTTCATTTCCACGTGAACATTACAAACCGCAAAATAAAATTTACGACCTTCTGAGAAATATCTCAATAATCACTACTTTGTCTCCCTATTGCCATCAAACAGAGATTCTTTTGTTCAGCAACGCGTCTCTTGTAAGATTTTGCTCGCCATCGACACGTCGTAATGGGTCTTCTTGATTTCTCCCCATAAATATCTTGAGTTCAGGGTCTATGGGTACAGTTGAACCTTGACATCTTGACAGGGTAAAAGAAAGTCTTTTGCCAACACAAGGGGGCGTTAAAGGGGCAAGACTTGGAACAAGATATTTGCGTTAATGCCAATGTAGTTTGTTCAAAGCCCGAAAAAGACTTGAAAATAAAGTATGGCGCTAATGGCGATAGGAGGGTTGGACTTGCTGCATAGTATGACGGTTGTGAAAACATGTATTTCAAGAGCGTATTCCGTTACACGAGGCCAAGTTTTTTGCTCCCAATGCTCATTGAATTCTTATGGATCACTTTAGAAATAGTTTTTGCTTTCCTGCCAACTGGGAAACAACTAAGAAGTCTGGGAGGGAGATTGTCTATAAACACCTTTCTTGCTGTCGCCCAGAGGAAATTGTATGCAGAACCAGATTTACTACATTTATCGTTGTGCTTCTTCTCGCAAACTTATATGCCGTAGCAATAACTGCTAGGCCGAGACTTCTACTTCGTCGTAGTCTCGCTATTTGCCTGAACTGATATAGAACTTGCTACAAGTCTCTCTCTGCAGAAACACGAGGGGAGGAAAAAATAGCGAGAGAGACTTGTAGCAAGTCCAATTAGTTGTAGCTTTATATCAGTTCAGGCAAATAGCGAGACAACGACGATGTAGATATCTCGGCCTAGTAGCTATTGTTACGGCAGTCTCTCGCTATTTTTCCTCCCCTCATTTTTCCGCGAGAGAGACTTGTAGCAAGTCCACAACTAGTATAGTAGGCCCGCACTGCATGACACAAAACAACAACAACAACAACAACAACAACAACGATTCAATGCAGTGCGCAGGTTGAAGGGCTTGTGCGTTTTAAGATTAATGCAATGCAGAAGCTGAAGGCTGAAGCTACCTTCATTTTGGTCTGGGTCAAACAGCTAACTATAGACTATACATTGTAATAAAATGGTGGGTTTATATCGAGCTGCCAAGCGATATAACGAGCAGTAATACAAATTTCACGTGGCGGTCTTTGCGTAACGTTTTACAACGAAATGATGAGTTGCGAAGTGAATGAAACAGCGAGCCTGCGACCCCGCATCACGTGATAGCCACAGTAACGTTAAAGATGTGACAATAGAAGATCAAAGGCGCCGCCAGACGGTAGTAGTCAAACTGCGATGACGCCTGCTCAGCACCTTGAGAGTCACAGTCAGCCAATCAGAATCGAAAGCGGCCTTTTTGCGTCTGTTATTTTGGTGGAAATGCGCAACCCAAAAAAGCGATAGTTTTCAACTAGCAACAAGTCATAGACACTTGAAATTTTGTCACTCGTCTCTCTTCTTTCGTACGCTACGTGTCAATTGTGCGAATTCTCAAGAAGCTGTTGAAGCCACAGTTGATTTTTAACAACATCACCGTTAACCAACGCTCCCTGGATTGGGCCTATTTTAGTAACAGCGGCAAATCAACTCATCCCAACCAACAATATCAACCAATTCATTTCTGGCGAACGACCCAGCAGGGCCCCTCAACTTGTTTTGAGTACAAAAAGCTCTCAGCAAGACTTCAACAACTAATTTGATCAAAGAAAAATCCGGCCATCTTCGAGGGAAGTGTTTTGCAACTGTTTTGCAGGCAATGGACGCTAGAAGAGATATGTTTGCATCGTCAGGACGAAGCGAAGCGGCTGATGTTCACAACAACCTAGCAAGAGATAATGGCTTTCAAGGATTTGAAGAAATTTCATGCAAGCAAGGTATGAAATCTATTTTCATATGCTCTTTATTCTGCTCGTTTATTTTCATATCTTCTATAGTAATAGTTGCTTTCATTTTATTCTTTTATTTACTGTGCGTAATTGCCATATATTTGATTAAGGTAGATGAACTGTATTGATATATATATATTCTTGCACTATTTCTGTTGCACACCTTTATTTACTACAAAGGTACTGGTGGAGTTTATCAGTCAATGGCTAGATCAGACAGTGTTAGCTTCCAGCGTCCTGTAACACTCTTAAGTATCTAAAAAACAAACGAAAACTTAAGTTGAATTTCCACAACCAGTCGCTCTTCCATTCGGCAACATTATCATCTCAATCGCTTTTGCTGCTTTACAGTACCTTCAACTGTAGTTCTGGCTTATGCCAAAATCAATCTGCATCCATCTTATCTAACTAAAGAAGCAAAGAGCGATCGGAATGAGGATGATCGGAATGAGGATGGCGCTGAATCGAAGAGCACTGGTGGTCGTGGAGGCTTCACTATAGTTGCGTTGCGTTTGTTTTTGAAATATTTGAAGGCTTCTACTGGATGTTGAAAGCTAAAACTGCTTGTTAAATACCACCAGTATACCTTACATTTGTTCACAAATTTATTTGATTGCACCTCATTCTTGTGCTATTTACGTCGCTTGCTTTTATAACTATATGCTGCAAATTGTGTTTCTTATGTAACTGTTGCAGCCTTAACGAAAGAACAAAAGCCATCTTTTCCTCCCTTCGCTTTCTGTAAAAATAACATTTATTGCAATTAAGATAAACAGCGACATGACGCCGTTTCTTAAGTTATTGTCAGTTTTAAGATAATTTCGATAATAGCAGATTACCCACGGAAAAAGTATGTACAACTCTTTTAAACAGAAGAGATTGTTGCTAATTGTTGCAACCGTCACCAGAGAATGACTATGTTTGCCATTGCCTTTGCTTTTCTGTAAAGTAACATTGTTACAATTAAGATGTTGTTCAACTTCTTGCCATTTCAAAGACGGTAACAGATTACAAAATAAAATATGCACAGACAACTCTTTGAAACAAATTGTTGTTAATTGCTGTAGTATTCACCAAGTAGTAGGTTTTTGTTTCCCTTCGTGTTTCTGTAAAAGTAACAATTTTCAAATGAAGGCGTCGTTGTTCAACTTCTTCGAATTAAGGCAATACTAGCAGTTGACCCAAGAAATGTGTGTACGTGTACAGCTCTTTGAAGTAGAAGAGATTGTAGCTACTTGTTGTATCATTCATGAAAGAGCAGCCATCTTTGCTTGCCGTCCCATTATAGTAACATTGCACATTGCAGCACATTTAAGATGTTGTTGTTTAAGTTCGTGTCAGTTTTAAGACAATAGCAGCTAACCCACGAAAATTCATAACTCTTTGAAACTTGAAGAGATTGTTGCTAATTGATGCAGCACTCACCAAAGAGCAGCCATCTTTGCTTCCCTTTGTGTTTCTGTAAAAGTATCATGTTGCAATTAAGATGTTATGCTGTTCAACTTCTTGCCATTTCAAAGATGATAACAGATGACCAACGAAAAGAAATGTGTACAGACAGCTCTTTAAAACACAAGAGCTTGCTGCTAATTGTTGTAGCATTCGCCAAAGAGCAGCCATCTTTGCTTCCCTTTGTGTTTCTGTAAAAGTATCATGTTGCAATTAAGATGTTATGCTGTTCAACTTCTTGCCATTTCAAAGATGATAACAGATGACCAACAAAAAGAAATATGTACAGACAGCTCCTTGAAAGAGAAGAGCTTGTCGTTAATTGATGCAGCATTCACCAAAGAGCGGCCATCTTTGCTTTCCTTTGCGTTTCTGTAAAAGTATCATTTTGCAAACTGTGATGTTGCTGTTCAATTTTTTGCTAATTTTACAATGACAGCAGACGACTCACGAAAAATGTATGTACATGTACAACTCTTTGAAACAGAAGAGATTGGTTTTTAAAACTGACTATCAAATTGTTGCAGCATTGACCAAACCCGGGGGGGGGATACTTCACATATTTTGGGTACGGGGACGTGCCATCGGGAAGGGTATCGATTTTCATGATTTTGGTATAAGGAACGGTATCGATTTTCACGATTTTGGTATAAGGAACGGTATCGATTTTCACGATTTTGGTATAAGGAACGGTATCGATTTTCGCGATTTTGGTATAAGGAACGGTATCGATTTTCGCGATTTTGGTTTAAGGAATTATTTTGGTATACTTTTTCGGAAAATTGGTATAAGGTCGAGTATACTTTTTCGCAAAATTGGTATAAAGTCGGGTATACTTTTTCGCAAAATTGATATAAGGAACGGGTATGTTTTTGAAGCTTCGATGGCACGTCCTCGACCAAAACCTGGTCAAGTAACCCCCCGGGGTGACCAAAGAGCAACAATCTTTCCCTACATTTTTACACTCATTTTCCAGGCAAAATACTCCATTGTGCAGATTCTTGTAGAATTTCGATCCTTGAATGATAGCGTAGCGCTATGGGAACATTATGAATATTATTTCTGGTCCAAGAACTGCATTGTTTGTGGAACTTTTATTCTTGAATGATAGCGTAGCGCCTTGAGAGCGTTATCAAGAACATACCTTTTCTGATCAAAATGCTTCATTATGCATACTCGTATGGAACTTTTAGTCTTGAGAGATGGGAGCGTTATCAAGAACATTCCATTTCTAGTCCAAACACTGCATTGTTTCATTCTTGTGGAACTTCTGTTCTTGAATGAAAGCATAGCGTTATGGAAGCGTTATAAAGAACATACCCAGCAAAATTGAACAGTTATGGAAGAAAACTTGCAATATACAACTAATACAGTGTGCATCAAAGTCTCTTGGAATAACCATTAGAATAGATAACTCCTAAGATGCCTGTTAAAATACCTCAGCGTAGATGATTGAAAGCCACTTCTAGCATGCAAAGTCAGTTTGGCCCATGACACAAATGCCCGAAGACAAAATTCCAACACCGGGATTGTATTGAACTTTGGAAGAATTTTACAAAAAGTTGTGCAAAGACGGCCTTGGCAATTTTTGCTTAGACTGAAGCTGATGGAATGTCATCGACCTGATTTTGATTTCACCCGACTATCCTCGAAAGTGCTGCATCGCTCGTAGGTTGTTGTAGCATCAAGGTGCATTATTGATGTAAGATGGAAATAGGAATGCTAAAAGTTGTTTCAAGCTTACGAAACTTCTTCAAGAAGAAAACTGGATTATGAGAGTTAAGATTTGCAGTTTGCAGGTTTCTTAGGCTAAGTTCACGCAAGAGTGAAAATGCGTTAGAATTAGGATAACGCAAATTTCTACAGTCAGTTGAAAGCATTTTTTAGTGCGTTATCACTCCCAAATGTGATAAACGCTTTCTGATTGCATCCGAATGCGTCAGAACATCTTCAGAAGCACCAAAATATTTTTAACGCGTTTTCCTTCCCATCTTTCATGCATTTCTAATTATGTAGTTTGACTCTACCGGGTGAATCAGAAAAATGCACGCCGCCGTTTGAAAGGTTCTGCTCCCTAAACATCAAAACGATACTGATTTGCAATGTCTCAGTGAATAGTCAACATGTTCAATTATTTTAAGAATTTTTCCTGGCTGAAATCGGTCACTTCGTTCAGATTGTAGAAGGTATTTTCTCCAGAATCTCCCTTCTAGAAAACTTTAAATTTCGTGTTGAAATCATGAGACAATTTTCCTATTATCTCTACCTTACATGACTTGAACACGCTTTAGAACGTGCTATCATCTTAGGAGGATGAAAAAGTCTTCTCCCAAAAGTATGAAAAATGTATTCAGGGGGATTCCATTCTCCCAAGAGGACAAAATCTATGCTAAAGCATGTTAATGTCATTATTGTTAGGAAGGAATATCAAGGACATTTTTGCTCGTCGTTTTCATTCACTTGTGCAGGTTTTTGAAAGGGCTTGCTGCAGAAAGTCTCCCTTATCCATGAGAAGGAATGACCGATTGAAGTTGGGCAAATTGCTGACTCTAACTGAACATATCGGCAATGAACTAGGACGGTTTTCATTATTATTGCTTTGATATTCAGGGAGCAATATTTATTCAAACGCAGTGCATTTTTTTAACTCACTCGGTAGTGCGAAGGAAGCTTTAGATGCTTCTCCATGCTGTAGAAATGTCTTTAAAGATACGCATAATGTTTTGCTGCTGATGCTCTTTCGAAAAGCATGCTCAAAGTCTCTAGGGATTCAAAATGTTCTTCAAAGCTAATTGTATTGTGTGGTGTGTCTTCCTTAACAAAGCTGTTAATATGCAGCTTTAGCATCTTCTTGCAGCATATTTTCTTGTGAAAAGCAAACTAGTAGCATCTTTTTGAACTGTCGTTCTGTTCTTTCGTGGTCTATTTCGTAGTCATCTTTCTATTTCTTTTGTATTTTGTTGTACTGGGTGAGCCACAAAAAGTTCCCACTTTTGAAAATTCATAGCATCAAGAGTACTAAATGGATTGGAATGAATCAATATTTGCTTGACAGCCAAAAGATCGTAGTATTTTGTGATTTTTCTCGCCTTCTTGCAAGCACTGGAAAAATTGGTAAATTCAAGTTTACAAAAACTTGATGGTTGAAAAATGATTGAAAAAGGCCTAAAATGCTTGATCAAATCATAAAGGATTCCTCGCTCAGAACAACAGACAAAATTCAATTTCTCTTGAGAGAGGTGAAACGCCCGTGTGTATCTTACTGTGTGTGGAGAGCCCTAACGATTTGATCAAGTGTTTTAGGCCCTTTTTCAGTTATTTTGAAAACATGAAATTTTTGTAAAGTTGACTTTACCTATATTTGCAGTGCTCGTAAGAAGACGAGAAAAATCACAACAACATGTTGATCTTTTGGCTTTCAACTAGAATTTGAATCATTCAAATCCAAGAAGTGCTTGTGGTGCTGCAAATTTTAGAAAGTGGGAACGTTTTTCTGACTCACTCGGTATACCTTTTAGTTTTTTGACAAATTGTAAATATGTAAATACTTCATTCGATTTTTTTTCTTTTTTAAATTTTTTCTGTTTTCTTTTTTAATGAAATAGGAAAGTATTCAAGAAATTATGATCCTGTATTGTTACCCTGTATAAATGTGTTAAAAAAAATTAAATGAAAATTTTTTCTTTTGGGATGGAAAGATTCTGTGGAGCGAATAGAGAAAATGTACGNCATGTTGATCTTTTGGCTTTCAACTAGAATTTGAATCATTCAAATCCAAGAAGTGCTTGTGGTGCTGCAAATTTTAGAAAGTGGGAACGTTTTTCTGACTCACTCGGTATACCTTTTAGTTTTTTGACAAATTGTAAATATGTAAATACTTCATTCGATTTTTTTTCTTTTTTAAATTTTTTCTGTTTTCTTTTTTAATGAAATAGGAAAGTATTCAAGAAATTATGATCCTGTATTGTTACCCTGTATAAATGTGTTAAAAAAAATTAAATGAAAATTTTTTCTTTTGGGATGGAAAGATTCTGTGGAGCGAATAGAGAAAATGTACGACAGAAATGATTATTCCAGATTGTGCAACTGAAAAGGACAAGATTGAAATTTCTAAAAAAAGCTATTTTGCACTGAACCAGAAGGTTCTATTGATATTAATGCTTATAAACCAATGCTGTGCGTTGCATCATGATTATTCCAGTTTCAATGAGATTTATGTTAACTTAACCTGTGGGTGTACATGGGGTTGAAAAATTAACCCCTCCTCCCTACCTCGCCGCAAATACGTTTTTCTCCAATTCTTTCCTCCTCGCATTACAAAAATTAGTAAGTTGGCTCCTCGCTCCTCGATGTCACAACGAAACAAATCTAACAAATCAAGGACACGCTAAATACCGTCGTAAAATGAAAAGATTTGAAAATGAGACTTTAGAATGTGCCTTTATCTTGATCCAAAATAAATTTGCAACCAACATGTAAATCTTTATGTAAACAGAAGTTTTCATGCTGGAACATTTTTGGAAAGAAATATCCATCGGATATAAATAAATACGTTTTATGTTTCCCTCTTTCTCTTTTTCTTTTTCTTGTTTGGCAGATAACAATCATCACCCTTTCGTTTCCTTTTTTCTCTTGTTCTCTACTTGCTTTATCTTTTAACTCCACAGGCCTATAGGAGCGTTTTTCAGATTAAAGGGGGGAGGCACTAACTCGCGTCGAAAGCGTAAAGACTACGGGGGTCCAGGGGCGAAGCCCCCGGAAAATCTTCTTGGGCGATGCCCTCTTTTCTTTTGGCAACGCCCTTCTGTGCATTGCTGAAAGGGCAGATTTTATGCTCGGAGGTCCTGGAGAAAAAATAGGAAATTTACAAATCCAAATATATATCAAACAGGCTAGCTAAAATCAAACTACGACAGGATAAGGATACTTTGTCAAGACTGTTGTGTAAGATTTACTTGATATTCGACTTATTTGATTTACAAAACTC
>REGL01000005.1:266706-282867 GCA_004194395.1 Aurelia aurita complex sp. Pacific | reverse complement strand
CCATAAGGGAAAGTGCAACATTTTATTATATGACATGGCAGACGGAGAAGAAAAATTCTTGCAAAAAATCTGCTCGCCCCGTATGAAATTATTGCAAAAATACCAACTGACACCGCCACCATTTTCTTGAAAAATGTATGTGCCCCGTATACACGAACAACAAGGTGTTGCAGTGCAGTGGTGTAATCCTCTGACATTGCAGCCAGAACAGTCAGGTGGACCGGGTTCGATCCTAGGTAGAGCCCCATCACTTCAGCGTCATGACAAGGGGTCGCGGACTCGATTAGGCCTATTCTACTTCTGCGATCTCAGCGCTTGGCGCTAAAAACCACAACTTCATTTTCACCTTCACCAACAACAGATCTTGTAGAGTACCACCGATGAATTAGCCAAATACCATAACAAAATCAATTCTTGTCCTTACTACCGGGTGCGCCAAAGTAAACTATGCATTTTTGGCAGGCCACGATAAATCGTACACTGGACCGATTTTGAAGATAGCAGAAAGCCTGAATTAGATTCTAGGAATTTTTGCAAATTTTCCCTTTTTCAGTTTTTAGAGCTACAAGCGAGTTTGTTAAAATTTTCGTTTTCGAAAACACTGAAAACGATAAAAACATTGATCTAATTTTCTCCAAAATTTCTATCCTTTGTTCTACAGAGTTCACCCTTGCTTAAAGGGAATCGACATAGTTAAAAGTTGGCCCGGGCCAGGTCAAAAATATATTCTATTATCCTCGACCACTTTGACGCATCCGGTCTCATTGTGAGGCTGAAGAAACAATGGGTTTGTGGGCGTTTCTTCAGCCTATTTATAGCGTCTACGAGATATAGCTATGTCTATTCCCTTTAAGAGGGGTGCAAAATGAGAGTTTCCATGGATTAAAGTCATACCTCTATTCTTGTCGCTGCCTTTTCTCGAAGGAGTTCTCTTTGACTTCCGATTTTCGTTACTCTTTGGTGTGTCCTCTTTGTTTTGCTCCGCAGAGGTAGGGTTCTCCTCCGGGCGTGTATCAACTTCAACTTTTGCACGTAATGACAACAAATACTTGACAATTTCAATATTGCCTCGCAAAACAGCAGCATGCAGGGGAACTGATCTGTCATTTCTAGTTGGCTGCATCAACAACTGTGGGAGCCTTTGCACGAGGATTTGAGTCACCTCTAGATTGCCTACATAGCAAGCAGCATACAGAGGGGTGACCCCCGTCTCTCCATTCGGTCTACCGTTTGCACCTTCGTCCAGTAAGAAGTTCACGATACTGGAATAACCTTTGTAGCTCGCCCTGCAAGAAAATAAAAGCAACCAATCGATTAATGAGCAAGGAAGAAACATACAGGATTTAGATCGTTACCGTAAAAGCTCTTTTCAAGCCCCGGGGGGCCTATTTATTTCGGACACTTAAGAGGGGGCTTAAAAAAGAAGGGGGCATATTAGAGAGGGAGGCTTATTCGCCCCCACTTATATCAAGTGCCAGAGGTTACCAAAGATTTTCCAATTACTTAGGTAAGCAAGTTTGCATATTAACTTCGATATGGTTTGGAATAAAATAAAAACTGTATCGAATTTGTGTATTTAATTCGTAAAATTGCATGCTGATTCCGCAAAATATAGGGTAAAAGAACTAGTCTATAATTTGTATCCGTGGCATTAGACTTTGTGAACAAGCCCCGCCCCTCTCCTCTTTGATAAGTTCCGTCTCTCTCAAGCTCCCTTCTAGAGTCTCCAAAAATAAATAAGCTCCCGGGTACTTAAAGGGAATCGACATAGTTAAAAGCGGGCCCGGGCCAAGTTAAAAATATAATCTATAGTATTCAACAACTTTGACGCCTGCCGTTTCATTGTGTGGCGAAGGAAACAATGGGTTTGTAGGCGTTTCTTGAGCCTATTTATAGCAGCTTGTCGATATAGCTATGTCTATTCCCTTTAAAGGCCGATGACCACTTGCACTAGTTGTGGTTGGGGACCAGGATTTCTGTCTAGAGCGCATGCTCTGTCGTTAGAGAGGGTGCGCACTAGATAAACGCGCTGGTCGCCGACCAAAACTACTGCCGCGGAGCACAGCCTTAACAGAGCTTTTACGGTAATCAATAATTTTTGAAAAGGTTGAAGCTCAAAATGGAAGTCATTAATACTTGAAGCAGACTGATTATAAAATCGTTGTTATTGCTACTGATATACTCTCCTGTGAAGAGGTTCCCCTGTCATTTTGCATTACGAGGATTAGGATACTACGTAGCGGAAAACCTCTGCGTAGGAGATTACCACTGATAGATGTGCCAGAGACCCGTATTACTTTACGTTAGGTAGCAGATGGACCAAAAGAGAACTCCTTCAAGTGTTTGAGAATTTGTACTGCGGAAAAGACTCAAGGTATTGGAATGAACCAAAGTTGATAGCCAAAAGTCTAACGTATTTACCGTAAAAGCTCTATTAAGCCCCCCCTCTCTAAGCGCCGCCTTTTTTTTTTTTTTTTTTTTTTTTTCCAGAGGTTACCAAAGATTCTCCATTTATTGAGCTACATAAGTTTGCATGTTAATTTTGATGTGTTTTGAGATAGAACTTTGTCGAATTCATGCATTCAACTTGTAAAATTGTATGTTTAAACCCTGGTTAAAACCGCAAAATGTGATGCAAAACGGACTAAAACTTGTCCAAAATTAAATAAGCCCCTCGGGGGCTTAATAGAGATTTTACGGTATAGTGATTTTTCTTATTTTTTTCTGAGAATTGTAAAATATAGGAAAATTGGATTCATGAAGGTTCCTTTATTTCGAAATGCGTGAAGTTACAGAATTTCTAAAATTAAATTTATCTACATTCACAATGCTCAGAAAAAAAACAAGAAACATCAAAAAAGAATACTTCAGCCTAAGGGTATCAACCAGATTTTACTTTCAATTTCTCTGATATTCTGCGCATAAAGAATGTTCAAACATGTGAAGGTA
The DNA here is from genome assembly GCA_004194395.1 of Aurelia aurita complex sp. Pacific. Classification (NCBI taxonomy): domain Eukaryota; kingdom Metazoa; phylum Cnidaria; class Scyphozoa; order Semaeostomeae; family Ulmaridae; genus Aurelia; species Aurelia aurita complex sp. Pacific. The sequence continues at coordinate 279,918 of REGL01000005.1, read as the reverse complement.
AAATGGTCCGTCCTGTACTACTCTACGTTCAGTAGATAACGAATTGAAACTCACTTGCAAAGCAACGTAATTTCTTTATCGGCATCTTCTTGGTTCTCAATTGTGCCCAAGAGTTCTCTCATTCTGTGGAGAATGTCTAATGTATTGGAATGAACCAAAGTTTTGGTTGAAATCAACATCCTTTCTAACAACGCTATTGTATGAATTTTCTTGTATGGTGATAAAGACCTTTCTAATGACGTTAATAAAAGTATACTAGAACTGACTGAAATCACTCCAGATTTCATTCACGAAACAGATCGGTTTCATAGGTCTGAACCCTTGTTCCACACCACTCAGCCACAAAGCCCTTTTCTCCCCTTTTCTTTTTCCTTGCTCACTTGTATACGTCTGTTTTACATTGGATATTGGGCAATTGGTCGCATCTCTTCGTCTTGGAGTAAAATGGAGTGAAATAGACCTTAGTTTCCACCACGTGGAACAAAATTTGTGACGCTGTGATAGTTTTTAAATCAGTGGTCAAGTGTTACACAATTTACTTTCATGCTCAAAAACATGTTTTCTCCCGAAAATTTCGCAAACTTGGCTGAACATTCCTGTATCTCAAGTCTAGAGGGTTAGAATGAGCATGTTCTATGAAAAAATCAGGATTTTTTGCAACTTTGTGCAAGGTGTGAGAGCTGGTGTTACCGGTCTCCCCTACTACTTTACGTTCAGTAGATAACAAATTGAAAACTCACTTGCAAAGCAATGTGTTTGGTCCTCTGTAATATCTGTTAATGGCATCTTCTTTGTTCTCAATTGTGCCCAAGACTTCTCTCGCTCGTTCCAGATCTCCTTGGTCAATGAAATCATACAACTCTGCAAAAAATAAATACACATTTCAGTAGAATTAGCAATTCCGGCAGCATATCTCAAAGTGCATCAGGTGAGTTAGCAAAGCGTAGGGAGTTTGCCGATATTTATTGACGCAATGTACTTCGTCAACTTGTTTCTCACAGCAGAGAAAAAGGCCAACTTACATATGAACATTTATTCGTCGGTCGAAATCGGTCTTTCAGTACCATAACTACGAGCGATGTTAGCGAGTAAAATATCATCTTTAAGTTTTGTTGGGTCATTCGCAAAACAGACGATAATTTTTTATCATAACATCTTTGATAACTGACCCCAGGGGGGTTCTCTGCTATATTTAGGATAGGGATGCTCGGGTTACTTTTTTGGGTCTAAAATTTAGGCAAGGATTACTTTTTTGGGTCAATGATTTGTACAGTTATTTTTTGTCTTGAAGAAATTCTGGCTTACTTTTTTGGGCCTCAAATATGAGAAAAAGTAAAAAAATTGGAGAAAATAAAATTTACAAACAAAATTAGAGTCAAGTAACAGTACTAAAATCAAAAAACATAAATATCCAAACACATTATGAGAAATCTAATCAATTATGGCACTTTTATGCAGATTTAAGACACTGACTTCATAACTTTTGGGTATGTAAGGTCGGAAAAATTATTTTTTTGGGTCTATTTTCATGCTAGAAATTATTTTTTTGGGTTGATGCGTTGTAACCCAGCCTGAGCACCCCTATCCTAAATATACCTGAGTACCCCCCCTGGGTAACTGACTTTGTATGATTTTGTTACACAGGGAAGGGATACTCGTTTGAGACACCCAGTAATCATAGTAAAAATTTCAAACCGTCATTTACTGTCAAAACTTTCAAAAATGATGGTCAAAATTGGAGAGAATTTGGCAATTACCTTCACGTTTGGCTTCTTCTTGTGCCACTCTTCTTCTCTCTGCAAAACGCAATACGAATTTTCAATCAATGTACAGTACAGCATAGGGTTCCAAATCTTTAGAAAGGTTGGTGTAAAATTCTTTGCCCTGTTCCTTTGAATTGAATGGCTTGAAAGAAACTTTAGCTACTTTGCAAACAGCCTACCATGGCAATTTTCTTCATTTGCTGCAATTCATTCCATGCTCTGGATCATGGTGAATATGAATACACAAAAACAAATACTGTTATGCCTCCGTTATTGTAATCAGATGGATCAATGTGAATGGACCAAGATGGATGCATTTCCCTCCATTCTTGGCATCCCCTATCCCAAAAAAAGTACTCCCGTTTGAAAAATCATCAAAATTTGATTACACGGCCGATCTTCAATTTTCTTTATTTGTCAATAGATCAAGAACCAAATTATTTTCTAAGATATGGCTGATCTTGTAATTGGTTTAGAAATTAGCAAATTTAGCTCTTTCTATGACAACCTGAAAAAAATCATACTTCAAAAAGCACTGATGATTGCCAGATCAATTTCTTTGTGCATGTAAGGCTTCTATTTTGGACATAAATGACGCCGACTATGACAGAAAGAAATGCACACTATCATTGGAGACTTCAATGATGATAAAAAATCTGAAAATTTTGACTCCTAGGCAAGATTGAGCATTTTGCTTAAAATTTATTTCTCAAAATAGGGTTTTTCAACCTATATTTTTTCGACCTTGCTGCATCAAAAGCAAGAATTTAATCATCTATGAATATTTTTGGGCCTTTGATAAAACAACTCAAAAAGAAAATTTTATCAAAGGTTTGATAATCAATTATTGGTGAGTTTTTAAACAGGAGTACTTTTTTGGGACACCCGGTACAAAGAGCGATGTGAACACAGGTAGCTTGGATGCACTAAAAACAGAAAACAACAAAGATTGAGCAGTGTGAACGAGGCTTGAGTTAGCTATATAACGAATTTATGCATACCAATAAACTGATGAACGCACTCAATGCAGTCTTGGGCATTCCCTTGTCTCCTCAGAATATCCATTGCAGTTTCTCCGTGCACATTTAGCAAGTCCAGATTTGCACCATAGTCCAACAGCAGTTGCATGCAGCGTAAACTTTTAATTTGGGCAGCATGATGAAGCGGGGTCTATAATGGTAAAACGGACCTTCAGTTATAAATAAATATGAAGAAGTGTCTGTGTGTCCGAAAGAAGGTTTTCAACAAACTGCTCTAAAATCAAATGGCTGAGTCTTCAAATTTTTGTCAAAATGGAAATTTTGCAGTTTTTTGAAAGGCACTATCACGCCATAGTCTATGATCACACCTAGGCTTTCCATCTTTTTTCAAAATGCAAGCTCTATTTTGAAGATAAATCTTTGCACTTCACAGAAGAACAAACCAAACATTCATAGCTCTTATACGATTTCTCAGAAAAAAGTGGATGTTTGATGGGTACTCTTTTAGTGGCGTGGGTGAAGTCATTGAACAAACTGTAGAGAACAATGGACACATACCTAAAACAATGGTTTCACATTTGTTTACAATTTGGAGACGGAGCCCCATTAATGTAGCACCTTCTATTAATGTCTTGTTGCCAATGGCCTAGTTCACATTTCGCTTGTTGCAGTTGCTGGAGTCACCAGGGTTGTTTGAGTTGTTGGGATCACAAAACTTGAAGGCCTAAAAGACTGATGTGAATGGTGAAAACTCAGTTATTTGGGTTAACAAACAGGGTCATTCAGCAGTCTATTTCACTGTTTGTATTCCATCTTTTTGCATCTTTCAGGTCATCAAATGACCCCAGAGACTTCAATGACCCACAAGGAACTAGCATAGGAATCAAATCTTTTTAAAAACATTGCATGATTGGTTGATGCATCTTTTGTTTGATTTAATGGCTCAAGGAACTTCAGGTATTTGGTTATATTAGGTCATTGGCAATTTTTCCCTGTCTTGATTATTTTCAGAATTATTTGTATTTTAATTTTCACTGAAAGACTTCCTGAAAACATTAACAAATTCTAAATCATTGTGAAATGCTGCCCTCCTTGACAAAATCTAGAAAATGATAGTACAGTACAAGCCTTGTGCACCTTAACATGACAAGAATACTCAAAAATTCTGAAATGACATTTTAAGAATTCATTATGTCATTATAACAATCCTTGAGCAATATAAAAGAATGTAAATTTTTCTAAACAAGAATTTTTAAGAAACTAAAACATCGTTTAGAATTCTTAGACAGGAAAACCATGTTTATGTGTGCAAGGCCTACTGTATGTAAAAGGTGGTAGAAGAGTCACTTCTTACACTGCAGTTGTCTTCAGCAGATGAGCATTTATCAGGATCAGCTGAAATAAAACCGTACAAGTTAGTGGTGCAGATTATGGAACATGCTTACGAAAATACAGCCAGAGTATAAATCTGAGGACAAGTGTAACAACGAACAGTTTCATTTTATGTCCGTTTTTGTTTACACTCAAGATCACATGATAAGAAGATTGAACCAATGAATTTGTAGCATCACGTTATTTTGACAAATCGAAAAAGTATATATGATTGTTGAAAGTCCATGTTAGCCACAAATCCAGTAATAATTATTAAGAAATGATCAATCAATTAAGACATGGTGCAGATTTATAAGGGATCATCTAAAAAATTCAGCAGAGTCTGCAGAGTTTCTATGACCAACTGTTTTTTGGAGATTTAGGACATGAACATCCTTCAGCTGTTTTGAGGAAAACTCAAGAAAAGAGCCAACATCTTCATTTACACAAATATTTTCCTAGGCATATGATAACCCCAATAAGCTCCTGTCTTATTCTTGTAGAGCCCAAATGTTGGAAAACTTGAGCCAGAAGAGAACTGTTTTGAAGGATTGTGAAATAAGACACATTTATAAAGTAACTTGTGACTTGCGAAAGATGGAACTGATTTTAATAAACCAAATTTCAAGGTCTAAGCGTTGAGATGTTAGTTACACAATAAATAAATCAGCTTTAAAGAATCTAATGAGCCTACAGGCTTGCAAATATCTTAACTTTTTTGACACGCCCATAAGCACAAAAACTTGATACAAACCATCTTTTTGAAGGAGCAGCTCCAAGCACTGATGGCTGCCATTTCTTGCTGCATGATGTAGCGCAGTCAGTCCCCAAGGATCTACACTTGAGACATTGCCATGAACCTCTGCATGCAACATGTCTCTTAGCATATCAACTTGATCATGAATGGCTGCGATGATCAACAGCTCAGCTTCGTCTTCTGCCATGCCTAAACTAGAGGCTGATAACATTGCCTGTTTAATGAAAAAATTACCAAGTCAGTTATCTGAAGTGGGGGGCTTCTGACACATCAAGAGTAAAAAACCAAAAAAAAGAAAACTCCCTCACAAGAAACTGCAGCACGCTGACTGTTTTAAATTCACGTACCAAAATATATGAAACTGGTGAGCCTGAATGTTTTCCAGTTCCTCACAAGCTCTTATTTTAGGACAAAACTTGTGAAACAAAACAAATATAAGAATTTATTCATTCTTTAGATGCCTGGTGTTGGGTTACAGTTTCCAGTTTGGAATGTTTTGTCTAACATAGATTCGCGTTTTATCCCAGTTTACAAAATGATCAAGATCATCGTAGCATACAGTACTTCAGGCCAAACTGAAAGAATCAGGTTGTGATCCATTTGCCTTGTTGTACCTTGTTGTAATTTAACCTAGAAACACTACCATGAAGACGAGCAACCTTTGACTTTGCCAATCATAAAATCTTTCAATAAAGAGAAAGAAAACAGAGGGGGCAATCATTTATGTATTCTTGTAAAACATCATTGATGTTATTCATGAAGAGACTGAATATTGTCATCCATAAATTAGATAAATTTTTGGATAACACAATAAACCACCTTGCAGCTTAGCTTATCCCTTGCCTTAACTTACAATTCACATGATTTTGACCCAGACAAGAGAAGAAAGACGACGATTCAAATCAAATTCTAGATTATGACAGGATTAAAACTCACTGCAATGGGATTTTAGAAGCCTCTCAGAATCAATAGAAGTTGAGGTTTTGACACTGTTTGTCACTCCTTGTCATTTCTTCCTTGCCATTTTTCTTATCAAGGAGATAACAGTTTAAGTTCTTGGTTGATTTCAATTCATTTGGTCAGGCCCGAGACCAGCCTTAATTCTTAATTTCCAACAAATGGCCTTCTGGGGGGTGAAACGCCCCCCCCCCCCCACTGGCTTCGGACCAGGACTGCACCTGTTGGCTTGCGTGTCCTAGCATAGCATTCAAGCAGGATTTAAAAATTACTGCAATTTGATGCTTGATACCTTGTAGTACAATGTATGCAATGCAATGAAAGAATAAAAAATAAATAAATGATGTTAGTACCAAAAATAGCTGAGATGTTAAAAACACAACGTTTCGAGCGTATACTGGTTGTCAAGATATTGCGCTCGAAACGTAGTGTTTTTAACATCTCAGCTATTTTTAGTACTAAAATCATTTATTTATTATATCATAGTTCAATTGCTATAGTACCACACGCAACGAACATATATTTTTCAAAGGAAGTACTTCGTTACGAACACTCATCATGGGAAAATACTAGAAAAGACCAACACTAAGTAAAGTTACCACAAGTAAAAGCAGAATTTGGCTGCCCAAGTTTTTATCATAAGTACCAGGACCGTAATGATAACAGTATTTATTGTTGTACTGACGTGTGATCCTGTTGACAAGTTCTTGTTGCAGTTGTTGTTCATTCTTGTTCTGCCTTTTTTGTCTGCTCTATTCCTCTGTTGGAAGTTCGATTGTATTAAAATTCTCCAACCAACAACTCATTTGATTCTGTTTGCAAATTTCACTTTCAACCTCAAAATGATTTACGACTCACCTTGCTATTTCGTGAACACACTTGCAACATCGTTGTGAAACAGAAATTTTCTTCCGCACCTATACACTTTCGGCAAATAGGATCACCTGACGGGCCTAAAAATTAGAGGCTCTACTTCTATCTCGAAAACGGCCTAAAGATATCGAGCTAAAACGTTACCTAAAAACACACCTTTTCTGCAACATATCCTCTTTCAAATGTCCAAAAAAGCTTGTGGTATCTTTATAAAAACAATTGATGCCAATATAAGCATTAGGCGTTGCCCGAAAGCGGAATTACAAGAAATAAAAGTTGCATCAGCAGACTGCGTGCCTTGACCACTGCGGTGAGGCGCGCTCCAAGGCAAAGTCCACCTAGAAAAAGGAAAGCGATTTGTTAAGAAGTAGGAAGTTGTACCTNATCACCTGACGGGCCTAAAAATTAGAGGCTCTACTTCTATCTCGAAAACGGCCTAAAGATATCGAGCTAAAACGTTACCTAAAAACACACCTTTTCTGCAACATATCCTCTTTCAAATGTCCAAAAAAGCTTGTGGTATCTTTATAAAAACAATTGATGCCAATATAAGCATTAGGCGTTGCCCGAAAGCGGAATTACAAGAAATAAAAGTTGCATCAGCAGACTGCGTGCCTTGACCACTGCGGTGAGGCGCGCTCCAAGGCAAAGTCCACCTAGAAAAAGGAAAGCGATTTGTTAAGAAGTAGGAAGTTGTACCTGGGTCTTCAGAGGTCTTCACCTTGATTACGTAGGTTCACATGATCTTGGTAAATAATAACACTGAAGATAAGATATCATTTTTGTGGTCAGTTCCCAGGTTTCAGAGCCTCAGAGGTAAATACCCTTGTGCCTTGCCTTGTTTTCGTATCACAGTTTCGTTCGGATCGTAATCAGCAAGTTAAATAACATCCTTATCATCTACTTTCCTCCGCAGTTCACCATCGAATAAACTCCGCGGAGCTCCGTGGACAAAATAATTTTGAAATAGGGTACGAATCACGAACATTGTACGAATCCTTGCAGGGAATTCTTACGAACAAAAAGTTAAGATAAAAATGTACGGTACTTATTACACACAAGACTATTTCAATGTTAGAACCAAGAAGAACAACATTTCAGGATAATTTCAAAAAATATCCTGTGTATTGTAACATCGACCTTTTCAATCATATAATGTGCCATGTTTGCCCTGGGTACCAGAGTAAAATTACTGGTATCCAGGGGTACTCCATGTTAAGCAAATTCAATTATGAAATGTTAATTACACTCGTTATGTTACAAAAACATTTCTAGACAGGACTAACTGCTAAGTTTTTTGTTAAAACTGCTCACCACAGAAAATATTTTGTGATGGCATATCGAAAAAGTTTAATCCTGTCTAAACAATAGATCTTAAATCGAGCGTTAATCATGTCCGCTCCAGTAGACGCTAAAGTCCAAGGGGTGCAACAAATTGCCCCCCTTCTTGACCTTAGAGTTCAGATGAGGGACGAGGCCGTAACAACTTGTCTTGAGGTCTTACTAAGTAGCTTGGGAGCCCTTCTTACAAAACTAAATGAAGTCTACCCCCCCCGGGGGGGGGGGTACTTCCATTATGGCCTAACAGGGGGGTCCAGTCGGTTTGAGGGTCTTACAAAGTGGCTACCAAATGGCCCTATTTGTCAAACATATACTACCAATTGGGGGTATTCCAAGATTCCTGGTCAGTCATAAGATTTCAACTCAGTAGGCTCCTCCGCACGGCAATATGGTCGTTGCAGCAGTAATTATGATTGAATTCTGAAGTTTGTTTGCTTTGTTCAATCAGTTTTTACAATAGAAAATTTTGAAAAACTGCTGAAAATTTTTGCTACCAGACGCTACCAAATGGCCCAATTTTTGGTCACGAACTACCATTTGGGGGTTTCTATAAAAAGATACTACCATTTGAGGGTATTTTTCACAATTTTTGCGTTGGCCCTCTCTAACCCTGACTGGATCCCCCTGTCAGGCCACAATTGGAGTACCCCCCCCCCGGGAGTCTACCAGAGTCTACACTTCCACCATTGAAAATATAAGAAACACGCAAAGAACTTTCGGCAGCAAAAATGCCCAAAAATTTAAGAAACTGCCTACCAGCCCTGGACCTTAATTCCTCATAAAAAAATACGTGAATACTCCTCACATCTATTGAATAGATATTATGTTTACATGCCTCAAATCTATCCACAAAGTAGCATACATTTGCTGCTTGGTATTGGAGAATTTTTTATGAATTTTTTATGGAGAATTACAAGCAAGGCAAAAGATACTCGATGAAAAAACCAATGGCGGTCCTGGGCCACCATAGTCCAGCCCTTCAGCGTCTCTCCAAATGGTGGCCAGTGTCAGGCAAAAATATTTGGAAGTCGGGATAGAGGATGCTTCTTACGTCAATGGGTCAATGAATGGAAACTGATTTTATATCTTGGAAACTCCCTCACGTGCTCATTCGTAGCCTGCGTGCAGACTCTACTGATTCCCTGAAGAAAAACCTCACTTTTCTTCAGGGAATCAGTAGAGTCTGCACGCAGGCTAGCTCATTCGAAGATTGACAATCGTGTCCTGCGCAGGAGCAGATCAGATTTGTGAAGTCCCTTTTGAAAACATTTGGCTATTACTTATACTCCTAAAGTACATTGTTTTGAAAAAGCCTTGTTCCGAAATGTTTATGAGACGAGGACACAAGGTACAGAACAGAGAGGTTGTTGTGGAGCCTCTAATAAACTTCTAAAATACTCTGGAGTACTGAGATATTATTCACATAAAAAGTAAATGTATACCGTATAAAGCCTGATAAAGTTGTTGACAAATGTGAGGTAATCGTTACGAATAAAGTTATTTCTTGGAAAGAAATCTTTAGTTGATGAGTGGAAACTGAGATCTCAAGACCAAAATCTGTTCTTTGTCTTGAGTTGTTGATATGTATTTCTCGTAACTGACATAAATACGGATATCGGCGATTCCCAACTGCCCAAGGAAGTGTTGTGCCAGAAATCTTCCGACAGAGGGGCTGGAACTTCCTACACGGCGCTCAACTACCATATCCTAAATATTTCGTATGACATTGATCACATCAAATCTAAAATGTTTTGTATGAGACACCATTTGATACTAACCACATCATAACTTATTAGATAAGAGATGAACGAGACAACTTTTGCTTTCAACATAAAGTGTCAGGCCTAAAAATATTTTACAAATATCTAAATATGCTCAACAACGTAGGCTTAGGCAAAAATCAGTTTGCACCCCAACCTCATCTCCAGAGCCTTTTGAGGTTGTTTGCATCCATCTTCTCTTTTCACACGCTATTCCTTAAGTCTGATCAATTTTGAAAGTGTTTATTTAGGTGAATTCGGAATTCATTCACTGTGAATTAAAAGTCCACCTCTGACATTGATACATCAAGGGGCTGCATCCAGTCCTCTCTGTGGTGTAGTCATGGGGGATGGCGGGACAAGTCCTCATTCCTCTGTTCTTCCAGNAATATTTTACAAATATCTAAATATGCTCAACAACGTAGGCTTAGGCAAAAATCAGTTTGCACCCCAACCTCATCTCCAGAGCCTTTTGAGGTTGTTTGCATCCATCTTCTCTTTTCACACGCTATTCCTTAAGTCTGATCAATTTTGAAAGTGTTTATTTAGGTGAATTCGGAATTCATTCACTGTGAATTAAAAGTCCACCTCTGACATTGATACATCAAGGGGCTGCATCCAGTCCTCTCTGTGGTGTAGTCATGGGGGATGGCGGGACAAGTCCTCATTCCTCTGTTCTTCCAGGTCATTCTTCCAATTTGTCTGTGTCTAAGGAGGGGTTAGAGGTAGTTATTTCTAGAATTCTATACATTTGAGGGCTTAGGATAAAAAGGGCGTGCTTTTGAACATTATCATAGGGGCTACTCCTCGAGGCCCCTGTCTTGATTTGTCCCCTCCAGTGTTTTGCAGCTCTCGCCGCTACTGAGGTTTTCTAGCCTAGTTGAGTCTGCATGCAGGCTAAGGTTTTCATGAGCTCCCTTCGTAGAAAATGACGTCATGTGTCCAGACTCCTTGTCTGCGTAGGATTTCCACGAAGGAGCATCAAAATTGTCATACACAAAGTACTAGTTGTAAATACAGTGTTGGCAACTTTTTGAGGTGAGAAGATTTTACAGCGAGAAAGAAGAGGAAAGAAGTCGAGATGTTTAGCTGGTTTGGAAGCAAATCTGAAGACAATGAAATTAAAAATGAAGCTATAGATCCCAAGAAAGATGAAGATATTAATAAGCCCGCAGATGATCCCAGCAAGGAAGATAAAACTGACGAGCAGCTTGATGTGAAGACGGCGGCGCCTGCAAACGATGGGCCTAAATCACAATCGTCCGGATATGGCAGTTTAACCGGAGCTATGGGTCAGTTTCTGACTATTGATTGTGAGAGTTGGCAATGTAGTAAAAACCTTCAGTAATGAATTTCCCAATGCACATTTTCGCTTTGTTATAAAACCCGGAAATAGATACCACACACAATACGGAACTGCGCAGTTATTCTTTACTTCAATGTGATAAATTGAAAATTAGCATGATGGTGCTGGTATCATGCTTATAGCCTGGTTTCCATATAGCCATAAGATGCCGTAAGGTTGCCGAAGCCATTGCCGGAACCATTGCCACCAGCATGCCGCAACCATTTCAACTTAAATGGAAACAACTTCTCCTGGTACCGCTGGCAGCCGCAACCATGATGGTTGCGGTACCGTATGACTTGGAAAAAATTGAATCATTTCAACTTTTCTCGATCCTTACTGCATCAGACCGGTAATGGTTGTGTTCGACTGCGGTACCGGGGGATGGCAGATGGCAGAAGACTGTCGCCGGCAGCCTTACGGCACCTTACTGTTATATGGAAACCAGGCTTAAAGAGCCATTCTCATCACCCAGGGTACTTTGTGGGCACGCTGTAATCACAGACTGTCTGAAAATCATTGGTCTTCATGATGGGAATTCTTAAGAGTTTAAAGGATTCTATACGTCATGATGATGCGTAGTCTACATGTTATCATAAGATATCTTTAGCCATACGAAAGAGTGTAAAACTTTGTAACAAGTATTCTAAGAAATTAAAGAAAATTCTTTGGCAGGAAAACCTTGTTAAACTGCACAAAGCTTGTACTGTATATGACACTTTCCTAATTACTAGATTCTAACTTTCTAGGCCTCTTCAATACCTTTGCAAGTGCAGCTACCAAAACTGCTCACAAGTTAAAGGAAAGTGTGGATGAAAAACTTGATAAGGTTTGTTAATCTTGTATTTGCTTGTTATGGAATGCATTGACTAGGAAAGCCACACTCTTGGCAAAATATTGAGTATATGTTTGCAGCATGCTTCAAGCCTGATACTAACTTTTGCTTGATACCATATTGTAGACATCCATAAACTATGGTTTTCTGCAAAATTATTTCATGTTGCGTCCAACAGTTTAGAAACTAAGATAATTTCAAGTTTTTTGAAAATTTTTCCTGAATTCTTTAAAAAGAAGAAAAACGCTCTAATTCTGAGAATATTGAAGATTTTAGAAAATTCCAACGGTAGAATTATGATAAAAGAGCTCAAGTTTCTTTGAAGTCATTCTATTCAAAGAATAGGGTCATTGAATTTTACACCAGCCTTTCACAAGATTTGGAACCTATGCTTGCAGGTCCACGTCAGCTGTATAGCTGCCCATATATCCAGCCTGCATTAACAAATAAAAACTGTTTGCTTGCTTGCTTGCTTGCTTGCTTGCTTGCTTGCTTGCTTGCTTGCTTGCTTGCTTGCTTGCTGGGCATATTCAAGAATTTACGGTATTGTGTATCTTAGAAATTTTTGACTCATGTTATATGTATATCTTTCTTTTCAGACAATTATTGGTGAATTTCAAAGAGAAAATGATAAATTTGTGAAAGAGAGACATTCAAAGAGAACAGGTATGTAAAGCTAACAAAATCGAGCTGAATCGTTTCGAAAAATCCTTATTCTTAGGTCAATCAAATGGCAAAGGAATTGGCAAGAATTATATGAATTTTGAGTTGGCCTTTCAGCAAGAAATTGGCATTCAAATCACTCTAAAAAAGCTAATACTTATTTTTCTGGAAGTGTTCATGTATGGAAACTGCTTGTAGATAAAGACCCAGTATATACTGGCTACGATGAGTCTCAGTAATTGCTATTCAAAATGAGACTATTAAACCAGACCAAGACCGTGATACAAAAGATGTGATACAAAAGGCTGAACTGGTATTCGTATTCTCTGAACTCAGTATAAACTGAATTCGTATTCTCTAAACGACATACCGGGTGCGCCAAAATAAACTATGCACGTTTGGCAGGCCACAATATATCATATACTGGACCGATTTTGAAGCTTTATGACTAAATCGTTAGCAGAAAGCCTGAATTAGATTCTAGAATTTTTTGCAAATTTTTCCGTCATCAGTTTTTAGAGCAAGAATTAAGTTTCTTAAAATATTCGTTTTTGAAAACATTGAGAA
>REGL01000005.1:227735-260404 GCA_004194395.1 Aurelia aurita complex sp. Pacific | reverse complement strand
CTGCAGCAACCTATCACCACTCATCAGGGACGTAGGAAGCATCTCAAACTTGGAGGGGCACGACACTTCAAGGGCACTTTTTTCATTACGCTAAAGGGGCACTTCCTGAAATAAAAGGGCACTTCTTTGCATATTGCAAAATCTTGGGGGGGGCACGTGCCCCCAGTGCCCCCCGGTTCCTACGTCTCTGCCACTCATGGTTCTATTCTAATCCTCTCCGCCAGTTTCTTTTATTACGGACCACGTAACCATGGACTAAAAAACTACAGAACCAAGAACCATGGACTACGGAACTAGAAACCGGCGGACTAGATAGTTCTAATCAGTTTATTTGCGTTTTAGGATGAACGAAATTTCTTGCGAGATCCTCCAAGTGGCGTTGATTTTCATTTTGACCTTGATGCTGTCATGCCAGTTGCTTTAACAATACTCAGAGAAGATAAAAAACTGCAGGATATGAGGTTCAAACTCGTACCTAAAAAGTAAGTGTAAGATTTGTTACTTAGAAGACTTTAATTGGCGCAAAACGCAACTTTATACCACAGTACACTAGCTTGCCGTTTTTCGATTATTATTATTATTATTATTGTTATAAAATTCTTTAAAGTTGGTTGTTAAAATAGCTCTTCTTCAAGAACTAATAAAAACCAACTATTTACAAAAGCAAAATAAATTACATTTCATGATAAGTAACGTAAAATACAATCCCCTATTTACAAATTTTGCAACGGCAATTCTCTCCATTCCATTTTTATGCATGACTTGAAAGAACAGACGGAGGCGACAATTTTTTGTATCATTAGGCAGGGAATTCCATAATATGCTACCACGAAAAGATAAACTATCGTTGCCATAAGTAGTTGTTTTAGTTTGAGGCAGCATCAACAGATTCTTTGATCTTAGATTGTAATTATTGTCCTTTTCATGGAACATATCCCACAAAAAAGAAGGGTTTTGTTGTGCTAAACTGCCATAAACCTCGAGCATTAACTTTTGCAAGTTCTTTTGATGAATAGTGCACTCCTTTCCTCTCTGTAACAACTCATCAAAAGAGGATGTAAAATCGTTGAAGAAACAACAGTGACGTTGCAACGATAGTGACTAGATCATCATCATCATCATCATCATTTATTTCTTCGGCTTGAAATACATAAAAGATAGCAAAATTACTGTTAATGTAGGCCTACTATTTAGCAGACATATAATATAAACGATAAATGGAATAAAGTATATTTACAACTGTTGAAAATATCAGTATTGAACATATATAATATAGTTGAATATCATGTTAGATACCCAACCTGCGGTATGTATGTTTTGCATAGCCTACAGTTGCAGTTTTGGCCCTTCCAACATCTAGTCAGGTTTTTAAAGGTAGGAAGTGTGCTTGCTTGTTTCACTGCATTGGCAAAGAGGAGCAGAGTCTGTTTCCAAGGAAAGATATAGCCTCAATTCCAAAGGTCGTCGTATGCACTTTTGGAAGCTGTGAATCGTTATCATGTCGTAGATTGTAACCAATATTCCGCTCAATGAAAATATCCTTCATGAAAGGCAGATTTAGGCCAGACTTTGTTTTATAAACTTCTGTCGTAAGCTACTTACGTGGAATGATACCAAAGTCCTTTGCTCAAGAAAAGACTCAACATATATTTTTCTGCCGTTTTCAGGTGATTTGAATGTCGTTTTTATGTCGAATTTAATTGACACTTAGAAGTTTTTAGCAGCATCTATTAAATTCAACACGGCAAAAAGCGATGTTTAAAGGGGCTGTACAACCCGTCCTCTCTGCGTGGTGCTGCGTATCAAATCATCGAATGTGTTTAGGCTAAACACAATAAAGCTAATGGCGATTTTGCACAGAGAATAGCAATCCAAAGTATCTGCGACAATCTTGGTGATCGAAGTTTTGGTGGAGGATTTGTTCTATATTTCTAACGCCGACTATTTTGAAAGTTTTAATGCGTATCAAAAGTTCCATCACATTTCATAGGCATAGACAAGAAAACACTGCAATGAAACTTACATAGAAGCTGCGATAAAACTGGCCGCCATTAAAAACCTTAGGCTCTAGTTACGTGCGCAGATTGTCCTGTACTTTCCGATTGTTTACAAAAATCTTGTGCAGCCGCTTTAAACTGGGCCTTACAGACAAAACACTAACAAACCTCACACTTTACTTGTTTCATTTTCAGAATGAAAGAAGACAAATTTTGGAGGAATTACTTTTATCGTGTGTCTCTTATCAAGCAATCGTCTCAACTCTCAACTTTGGCGCAAAGTGGTATGTTGTAGAACCTTCCTATCTTCACTTGCAGTGTGTTTTGCTGCTAAGGGGCAAGTAACCCCAAAAATGGCGTACACGATTTTAAGAATTTTAAAATCTCAAAGATTTTCAAATATTTTCCTGGCATTTTCAAAGATATTTTCAAAGATATTTTTAAGATTTCTAAGACTTGTCAAGATTTTAGATTCCTGAGATTTTCAAATATTTCAACGCTTCAAAGATTTTCGAAATTTTAGAACATTTTTCAAGATACGATTTTGAGATTTTGAAAGAATCTTCGGAAGATTTTTTCGAGAATTTTTTTTTATCATATTTCATTTCAATTCATTTCATTTAAGGAGGGTTGCCATTCAGCAAAGACTGATTTTCAAGGGGCCCTTTTAGGGGGAGATTTGATGGCTTTTGAGATTTCCGAAGATTTTTAGGATTTTTTGGCCTTTCCAAGATTTTGTGAAGCATTTTTGAGATTTCAAGAGTTTCGAGATTCCAGGATTTTGGAGTGATTTGCTTAAGCTACCCTGACTACGTAGTTAACTCATTCTGCTGTTACGATATAATGACAACTTACTCAAGTTCTTCTTTGTCGTTTCCTAATTCCGCAAATAAAGCCTGAATCGCATTTTCCAAGCCAACTCAATCAGCATCACAGCTCGAGAACTTTTTACCGCCATCATTCTGGATCAACGGTTTCTGAATGAAGCTTCGCTCCTCCACAAGCAATCTTTCAAAAATTTGCGGAGGAGCGAATATTAATTCAAGATGGCGGTCGGTTGTATAGGCTTGGAAAATAAGATTCAGACAGTAATTGCAAGATTAGAAAATCACGCAAAAGAACTCAAGTAAGTTCCCATTATAATGTAATTGCAAATTCAAATTATTATGTCTCTTATTGCTCATGGTATTATAGCAAAGTAGCTAAAGTTTCTTTGAAGTCATTCAGTTAAAAAATTAGGTCACAGTGTTTTACACCGTACCGACGTTCTTAAAGATTGTGAACCTATGTTGGGCTTCAGACGTACATTTCTATCTTCATAAAACCCTTCGTTAGACTTCATCCCCTCTGTAATCTATGACAAAATATTGATTGATCTGTACTTTGAATCTTTTTCAGACAAAAACAACAGTGACTCATCTAAAGGAGGCGAGAAACAGGTAGGAAGTACGATTATTTCAAGCACTTGATACACTTGATATGTTAAATATCGACAATTTTCCGCGGTGAGCCAGCTTTAGTGCAGATCCACTTTTAACGTATCCCCAATGAGAGGGTGGATCTGCACTTAAGGTGGCTCACTACTGACATTTTCAAATCACGAAACAGCGAGAAGGTGGCTCACTACCAAGTAAAAATAAGTTCAAAACACACAAAAAGCAGCAGGTTACAGTGGCTCGCTACTGATAAAAATTTCATCCTGATACACACTTGTTGTCCTATGATATCACTCATGCTAACAGTCTAGCGAGGTATAGTTTTCTAATTTCATTTCTGTGGTAATATAATTTCTTTTCTTTCTAATAAGTAGCTTTATCTACTAACAGTACCGTCTGTCCCAAAGATAGTAATCCTGTTTGAAAATCACCACAACTTTATCACAAGGTTTTTGTAGACCCAAGGCCAATTATTTCCCCAGCTATGGCTGATCTTGTAATTGGTTTTAGGCCCTGTTCACATTGCTCCGTTTTTGTACGAAATACGGAGAGAAAATCTTCGGTTTTTGTAAAAGTGTTCTCACTGTCCCACACAAAAACGGCACAAAAACGGCACAAAACCGGAGGTTTTCGACAAAGCCATCAAAAGTGGATATGAAAAAAACGGATGTTTTTGAAAACGCTGCAATATTCAACGATGAGTTTCACAAAACCGGAACAATGTGAACGCACAAAAACGAATATCTTTGGCTCCGTATTTGTAATCATGTGGATCAATGTGAATGGTCAAAAACGGATGTTTTTCCCTCTGTTTTTGCTCGTGTTTTTGTACGAAAACGGAGCAATGTGAACGGGTAGCATCGATGCAAGAAAAACGGATCACAATAAAAACGGAGCAATGTGAATGGGGCCTTAGAATTAACAAATTTAGCTCTTTTAAAGGCTGCCTGGTTTTGAAGCCTTCTGCAAAAAGCACAGATGACTGCCAGATTAATTTCTGTTTGTATGGGAGACTTCCAGTTTGGTCATAAATGTACGAGTAAAAAAGAAATGCCAGCTATCATAAGACTTAAACGATAACGATTTTTCTCAAAGAGGTGTGGTTCAGAATATGGTTCTCAGTGTGTTGTTTTGTACCCTTTAGGTAATGAAAATAAGCATTTTATCATCTTGACTATATTTGGATCATTGACAAAATAGATCAAAGATTTTTTATGTCAAGTGTGGTACTCGAATGTTTTTGAAGGGAGAGTACTTTTTGGGACACTAGTACTTAACATTTGTGCTAAACTTAAAAGTAATTCTAAAATGACACTCTAGCTCATTTGGCCAGGAGGCTATAGAGTAT
Source organism: Aurelia aurita complex sp. Pacific (assembly GCA_004194395.1). Lineage (NCBI taxonomy): Eukaryota > Metazoa > Cnidaria > Scyphozoa > Semaeostomeae > Ulmaridae > Aurelia > Aurelia aurita complex sp. Pacific. The sequence continues at coordinate 255,623 of REGL01000005.1, read as the reverse complement.
GTACCGTAAAAGCTCTATTTAAAAGCTCTATTTATACAGGTCTTTGATTGATAACAGTAATCTTATTTACGGAACAAATTAACCTGTACAAATATGAAAGATTATTATATTATCATTATATAGCCCCTTCTCTTTTAAGACCCCTCTCTAATAAGCCCCTCCGTTCTACGCCAAAATTTATATAAGCCCCCTCTCTATTGGACTTGCTTAAGTCACAACTTGGGCAAGTGTACCTCTCTGTTCCCCCCTCCCCACTTATATCAAATTCCAGCTGTTACCTAAGATTTGGATTTATTTAGCTAAACAAATCTGCATGTTAATTTTGGTATGGTTTGGGATAGGAACTGCGTTGAATGTGTGTAATTGACTCTTAAAATTGTGTGTTGATTGCGCAAATTGTGGGGTAAAAGAACCAAGAAGCAATCATTTATATCTGTGTCATCTGACTTTGTAAATAAGTCCCCTTCTCTAATAGGCACCCTATCTTTGAAGCTCCTCTTTGGAGTCTCCGGAATTGAATAGGTCCTAGGGGCTGGGCTTAAAGGNAAGAAGGAATTTGTTGTGTTAAACTGCTATAAACCTCGAGCATTAACCTTTACAAGTTCTTTTGATGAATAGTGCACTCCTTTCCTCTCTGTAACAACTCATCAAAAGAGGATGTAAATCGTTGAAGAAACAACAGTGACGTTGCAACGATAGTGACTAGATCATCATCATCATCATCATCATTTATTTCTTCGGCTTGAAATACATAAAAGATAGCAAAATTACTGTTAATTTAGGCCTACTATTTAGCATACATATATTATAAACGATAAATGGAATAAAGTATATTTACAACTGTTAAAAATGTCAGTATTGAACATATATAATATAGGTGAATATCATGTTAGATACCCAACCTGCGGTATGTATGTTTTGCGTAGCCTACAGATGCAGTTTTCGCCCTTCCAACATCTAATCAGGTTTTTAAAGGTAGGAAGTGTGCTTGCTTGTTTCACTGCATTTGGCAAAGTGGACCAGAGTCTGTTTCCAAGGAAAGATATAGTCTCAATTCCAAAGGTCGTTGCATGCACTTTTGGAAGCTGTGAGTCGTTACCATGTCTTAGATTGTAACCAATATTCCGCTCAATGAAAATATCCTTCATGAAAGGTAGATTTAGGCCAGACTTTGTTTTATTAACTTCTGTCATAAGCAACTGTAGATTCCTTACGTGGATTGATACCAAATTCCTTTGCTCAACAAAAGACTCAAAATATATTTTTCTGCCGTTCAGGTGATTTATATGTTGTTTTTATGTCGACACGGCAACTCGACACGGCAAAAAGCGATGTTTAAAGGGGCTGTACAGCCCGTCCTCTCTGCGTGGCGCTGCGTGTCAAATCATCGAATGTGTTTAGGCTAAACACAACATAGCTAATTGTGATTATGCACAGAGGATAGTAATCCAAAGTATCTGCGACAATCTTGGTGATCGAAGCTTTGGCGGAGGATTTGTTCTATTTTTCTAACGCTGAATATTTGAAAGTTTTAATGGATATCGAAAGTTCCATCACATTTCATAGACATAAACAAGAAAACACTGCAATGAAACTTACATAGAAGCTGCGATAAAACTGGCCGTCATTAAAAACCCTAGGCTTTAGTTACGTGCGCAGATTATCCTGTACTTTCCGATTGTTTACAAAAGTCTTGTGCAGCCCCTTTAAACTGGGCCTTACAGACAAAACTCTAACAAACCTCACACTTTACTTGTTTCATTTTCAGAATGAAAGAAGACAAATTTTGGAGGAATTACTTTTATCGTGTGTCTCTTATCAAACAATCATCTCAACTCTCAACTTTGGCGCAAAGTGGTATGTTGTAGAACCTTCCTATCTTCATTTGCAATGTGTTTGCTGCTAAAGGGGCAAGTAACTCCAAAAATGGCGTACACGATTTTGGGAATTTTTAAAATCTCCAATATTTTCAAACATTTTCAAACATTTTCCTGGAATTTTCAAAGATTTTTTAAGATTTCTAAGACTTGTCAAGATTTTTAGGTTCTTGAGATTTTCAAATATTTAACCCTGCAAAGATTTTCGAAATTTTATAAAATTTTTCAAGATACAATTTTTAGATTTTGAAAGAATCTTCAAAAGATTTTTTTGAGAATGTCTTATCATATTAGGGAGAGATTTGATGGCTTTTGAGATTTCCGAAGATTTTTAGGATTTTTTGGCATTTCCAAGATTGTGCGAAGATTTTTGAGAATTCAAGAGTTTTGAGATTCCGGGATTTTGGAGTGATTTGCTTAAGCTACCCTGACTGCATAGTTAACTCATTCTGCTGTAAAGATAAAATGACAACTTAGCTACTCAAGTTCTTGTTTGTCGTTTCCTAATCTCGCAATTACTGCCTGAATCGCATTTCCAAGCCAACACAATCAGCATCACAGCTCGAGTCCTTTTCAACCGCCATCATTCTGGATCAACGGTTTCTGAATGAAGCTTCGCTCCTCCGCAAGCAATCTTTCGAAAATTTGCGGAGGAACGAACATTCAAGATTGCGGCGGTCGGTTTCGGTTTTTATCGGGTTTGGAAATAAGATTCAGACAGTAATTGCAAGATTAGAAAATCACGAAAAAGAACTCAAGTAAGTTCCCATTATAATGTAATTGCAAATTCAAATTATGATGTCTCCTGATGCTCGTGGTAGAATTATAGCAAAGTACCTAAAATTTCTTTGAAGTCATTCAGTTAAAAAAGTAGGTCACAGTGTTTTACACCGTACCGACGTTCTTAAAGATTGTGAACCTATGTTGGGCTTCAGACGTACATTTCTATCTTCATAAAACCCTTCGTTAGACTTCATCCCCTCTGTAATCTATGACAAAATATTGATTGATCTGTACTTTGAATCTTTTTCAGACAAAAACAACAGTGACTCATCTAAAGGAGGCGAGAAACAGGTAGGAAGTACGATTATTTCAAGCACTTGATACACTTGATATGATAAATATCGACCATTTTCTGTAGTGAGCCAGCTTTAGTGCAGATCCACCTTTAACGTATCCCCAATGAGAAGGTGGATCTGCACTTAAGGTGGCTCACTACTGAAATTTTTAAATCGCGAAACAGCGAGAAAGTGGCTCACTACCAAGTAAAAATAAGTTCAAAACACACAAAAAACAACAGGTTACAGTGGCTCGCTACTGATAAAAATTTCACATTGATACACACTCGTTGTCCTATGATATCGCTCATGCTAACACCAAGAGTCTAGCGAAGTATATTTTTCTAATTTCATTTCTGTGGTAATATAATTTCTTTTCTTTCTAATAAGTAGCTTTATCTACTAAGAGTACCGTGTGTCCCAAAGATAGTAATCCTGTTTGAAAAATCACCACAATTGTATCACAAGGTTTATCTTTAAATTTCTCTTGTTGGCATGTAGACCCAAAACCAATTATTTCCCCGGCTATGGCTGATCTTGTTTTTGGTTTTAGGCCCCGTTCACACTACTCCATTTTTGTACGAAAAAAGGAGAGGAAAATCTCCGTTTTTGTAAAAGTGTTCTCACTGTCCCACGCAAAACGGCACAAAGACGGCACAAAAACGGAGGTTTTCAACAGCGCTATCAAAAGTGGATATCCACAAAAACGGAGGCTTTTGAAAACGCTCCAATATTCAACAATTAGTTTCACAAAACCGGAACATTGTGTACGCACAAAAACAAATATCTTTGTCTCCGTATTTGTAATCATGTGGATCAATGTGATTTGTCAAAAGCAGATGTTTTCCCCTCTGTTTTTGCTCGTGTTTTTGTACGAAAACGGAGCATTGTGAACGGGTAGCATCGATGCAAGAAAAACAGATCATAACGAAAACAGAGCAATGTGAACGGGGCCTTAGAATTAACAAATTTAGCTCTTTTTAAGGCTGCCTGGTTTTGAAGCCTTCTGCAAAAAGCACAGATGACTACCAGATTAAATTATGTTTGTATGGTAGGCTTCCAGTTTGGTCATAAATGTACGAGTAAAAAAGAAATTTTCTTAAAGAGGTGTGGTTCAGAATATGGTTCTCAGTGTGTTGTTTTGTACCCTTTACGTAATGAAAACAAGCATTTTATCATCTTAATCTTTAATATATTTGGATCATTGACAAATGAGATCAAAGATAATTTTATGTCAAGTGTCGTACTCGAGTTTTGATGATTTTTTAAAAGAATAGTACTCTTTGGGACACTAGTGCTTAACATTAGTGCTAAACTTAAAAGTAATTCTAAAATTACACTTTAGCTCGTTTGGCCGGGGNTCTTAACGTCTTAGCAATTGCTTTGGTTCCATCCTCTTCAATATTATTATCACGTAGGTCCATGTCTGTGATACAGGTATTGGTCTTTAGTACTGCCGATATGGCTTTTATTCCGCTCGACCCAAGCCCCTGATGAGCTAATTTCAGCGAACTTCTCGTCAAGCTATTTAACAAAGTAGTTGTAGGAGGTATGCCAAGTTTTTTACATTTTTCCAGATATTTTTCTTTCTGCTCATCAACAAAACTGATCGGTGCTTCACGCTCCTCCTCAAGGTCCGTATCATAATCTTCCTCCGTATTTTCCTCAAAGCCGTAATACGCATATTTCTCAGGCACTGGATTTCCCTCACCAGCAAATCGTTTGTGGCTCCCTTTTCCAAAACTATCATTACCCCCTTTCTGAGACACTCCATTGGTCTCCCCCTTATCCAAACCATCCATGCCCTCCATTTCTGATAAGTGTTCATTTTTCACCGTCCCCGAATTTACAATCTGCTGACTGGATTCAGACTCTTCAAGCTTCTCCCCTTTCATTTCATTATCATCAAATTCTCCATTCTCCACATTGCCCAAAGTCTCCTCACGTTCAGATTCCTGTTTTTGCCCGCTGTTGTCTTGCTTATGAGAATCTTTATTGTTGTTGTTCATTTTATTGTCCTCTTTTACACTGGCAAGTTTCTCACTGTGTTGATCTTTCACTTTCACATCTAAAATGTTCTGCTTATTTAGAAGCCTCTCTTCGTTGTCAACATTGCCTCGTTCCTCGGCTCTCTCTGCTTCCGGATCTTCTTGTAGGGATGTCAACCAAAGTTTCGTTGCAGAACACATCATGTCCAAGAATGATTTATGCCGAGTTTTGTTTTACGAGTCTGTTAATCCTTGTTCTGTTGAAATATTATAAACACACAGCGTTTCAAAATTCGGTTCCTTCTTTATTTTTTAGATTCTGTTTCAATTCCTAGGTGTTTGTTTTTCTAGTAGCAGATTGATCTGTGAGAGCACTTTCTGTTTGCAGCAGCAGGTTCTTGTCAAATAGACACACTAGGAGAAAGATGCTGTTTGGACCTCTGCTGGAAGAGGAAGATGTTTAATTACTATTATATCCTTGATTTTAAATTTCTCTTCTATTTCGACAAGATTTTTACCACAGCAAAACTTTACATTTAGTATGGTGCTGCTGTCTGCAGTTAAAGTTTATGGAGAATTTTACTTCTGTTTGAGTCAGCCTTGGCCTAGTTTTTGTTCATCTAACTTATTGTCCTTCGTTCAGTCCCTTGTAAAATGATTACTGCCGCATTTGCTGGTTAAATTTGCCGTTTGTTTTCTATTTCCAACAGTTAATACTCTCTTGAAACTCAGCGAGTCCCGAAACGATGCTCCTGGGTTGTGTTAAAGTGCTTTGGGTAAACGCCTGGAAAGATAAAAAATATTTTAAGGAGAACTTTTTCACATATGATATTTCTGTACAATATACTGCACAATTTATATTCCTCTCTTGTTATCCGGGGACCGATTCCAAACCAATTCTTTGACATGTGTCCAAACGTTTCTGTTTGAAATCAAATTTTATAGAGTGTTTCATATTATTCTTTGATCTCCTGGTACTCAAAAAGGACAAAGTCTAATAACTGTTTTTCACCATAGCATTTTAAATTCTTCTTCATCTCTTCATTGAATTATTCCAAACCAAGGTTTCATATTTGATGCAATACACTTGTTTGCATCTCATGAAACATTTCGTTTAAAATTCCTTGAGCTCGGTGTTTTGAAAACTGCAGGTAGAAGGAGATTATTTTTGAGCCCATTTGCAATTCCATTTTATGAAATGTTTCTTATTGTTCTTTAAGCTCCTCAAAGCTCCTAGCAGTGTTTAAGAACTTCTTAAGCATGTGTATGGAACTTACTACTCTGTACCTCGATTTGTGTAGGGTAAGAGATTGCCACCTTCCTTAAAAGTGCTTTCGTATTTACGTGAACAGTCGTAAATTGTTATTAGTAGATAATTTGTTAATTTTTTTCTCGCGTTGTGCTATTAAAAGTGGAGGTGATGCTCTTGTATGTAGAAATCTTTTAAAATGAAATGAAATAGTACTTACTATTCGACACCAAATTTTACGTATGGTGCAATCCTACTGTAGCAATTACAGTTCCTGAAATGCTCCGTGTTTTCTTCTGGCTCAGAATTGCTTCCTTTTTGTCAAATTTCTTTTTGGTATTATTCCAGGCCAAGCTTCATGTTTGATGCAGTCCTTCAGCNATTCTCTCTTAACGTCTTAGCAATTGCTTTGGTTCCATCCTCTTCAATATTATTATCACGTAGGTCCATGTCTGTGATACAGGTATTGGTCTTTAGTACTGCCGATATGGCTTTTATTCCGCTCGACCCAAGCCCCTGATGAGCTAATTTCAGCGAACTTCTCGTCAAGCTATTTAACAAAGTAGTTGTAGGAGGTATGCCAAGCTTTTTACATTTTTCCAGATATTTTTCTTTCTGCTCATCAACAAAACTGATCGGTGCTTCACGCTCCTCCTCAAGGTCCGTATCATAATCTTCCTCCGTATTTTCCTCAAAGCCGTAATACGCATATTTTTCAGGCATTGGATTTCCCTCACCAGCAAATCGTTTGTGGCTCCCTTTCCCAAAACTATCATTACCCCCTTTCTGTAACACTCCATTGGTCTCCCCCTTATCCAAACCATCCAAACCCTCCATTTCTGGTAAGTCTTCATTTTTCGCCCTCTCCGAATTTACAATCTGCTGACTGGATTCAGACTCTACAAGCTCCTCCCCTTTCATTTCATTATCATCAAATTCTCCATTTCCCACATTGCCCAAAATCTCCTCACGTTCCGATTCTTGTTTTTGCCCGCTGTTGTCTTGCTTATAAGAATCTTTGTTTTTGTTGTTCATTTTACTGTCCTCTTTTGCACCAGCAAGTTCCTCACTTTGCTGATCTTTCGCTTTCACATCTAAAATGTTCTGCTTATTTAGAAGCCTCTCTTCGTTGTCAACATTGCCTCGTTCCTCGGCTCTCTCCGCTTCTGGGTCTTCTTGTAGGGATGTCAACCAAAGTTTCGTTGCAGAACACATCCTGTCCAAGAACGATTTATGCCGAGTTTTGTTTTAAGAGTCTGTTAATCCTTGTTCTGTTGAAATATTATCAACACACAGCGTTTCAAAATTCTGTTCCTTCTTTAGTTTTTAGATTCTGTTTCAATTCCTAGCTGTTTGTTCCTCTGTGAGTATAGCAGATTGATCTGCGAGAGTCTCTGTTCGCAGCAAGTTCTTGTTAAATAAAAACACTGGAAAAAAGATGCTCTTGGGCCTTGTTCACTTTGTTGAATACTGCTGGAAGAGGAAGATGTTTAATAATTGTTATACCCCTGGTTTTAAATTTCTCTTCTATTTCGACAAGATTTTATACCATAGCAAAACTTTACATTTAGTATGGTGCTGCTGTCTGTAGTTGAAGTTTATGGAGAATTTTCCTTTTTTTTGAGTCAGCCTTGGCCTAGTGTTATGTTCATCTAACTTTTTGTCCTTCGTTCAGTCCCTTGTAAAATGATTTCTGCCGCATTTGCTGGTTGAGTTTGCTGTTTGTTTTCTGTCTCCAAAAGTTAATACTCTCTTGAAACTCAGCGAGTCCAGAAACGATGCTCCTGGGTGGTGTTAAGTGCTTTGGGTATTCGCCTGGAAAGATAAAAAATATTTTAAGGAGAACTTTTTTCATATATGATATTTCTGTACAATATTGCACTATGCCAATTTATATTCTTCTCTTGTTATCCGGGGACCGATTCCAAACCAATTCTTTGACATGTGTCCAAACGTTTCTGTTTGAAGTCAAATTTTATAGAGTGTTTCATATCATTCTTTGATCTCCTTGTACTCAAAAAGGACAAAGTCGAATAACTGTTTTTCACCATAGCAATATAAATTCTTCTTCATCTGTTCATTGAATTATTCCAAACCAAGGTTTCATATTTGATGCAATACACTTGTTTGCATCTCATGAAATATTTCGTTTAAAATTCCTTGAGCTCGGTGTTTTGAAAACTGTAGGTAGAAGGAGATTATTTTTGAGCAGAGTACCCATTTGCAATTCCATTTTATGAGATGTTTCTTATTGTTCTTTAAGCTCCTCAAAGCTCCTAGCAGTGTTTAGGAACTTCGTAAGTATGTGTATGGAACTTACTACTCTATACCTAGATTTGTGTAGGGTAAGAGATTGCCACCTTCCTTAAAAGTGCTTTCGTATTTACGTGAACAGTCGTAAGTTGTTATTAGTAGATAATTTGTTAATTTTTTTCTCGTGTTGTGCTATTAAAAGTGGAGGTGATGCTCTTGTATGTAGAAATCTTTTAAAAAAGAAATGAAATAGTACTTACTATTCAACACCAAGTTTTACGTATGGTGCAATCCTACTGTAGTAATTACAGTTCATGAAATGCTGCGTGTTTTCTTCTGGCTCAGAATTGCTTTCCTCTTGTCAAATTTCTTTTTGGCACTATTCCAGACCACGCTTCACGTTTAATGCAGTCCTACAGNGATTGCCACCTTCCTTAAAAGTGCTTTCGTATTTACGTGAACAGTCGTAAGTTGTTATTAGTAGATAATTTGTTAATTTTTTTCTCGTGTTGTGCTATTAAAAGTGGAGGTGATGCTCTTGTATGTAGAAATCTTTTAAAAAAGAAATGAAATAGTACTTACTATTCAACACCAAGTTTTACGTATGGTGCAATCCTACTGTAGTAATTACAGTTCATGAAATGCTGCGTGTTTTCTTCTGGCTCAGAATTGCTTTCCTCTTGTCAAATTTCTTTTTGGCACTATTCCAGACCACGCTTCACGTTTAATGCAGTCCTACAGGTGCAGTTACAGATTTATGAAATAATTCGTATTTTTCCTCGAGCTCTGTGTACTCGACGTTATTTCAATTGACTATTGAATATGTTTCCCTTACACACGCAGCGCTCATACCATTCTCTGTCTTTTGCTCTTGTATCGAACACGATCGACGATTTCTTCTACAATTCAACTCTTGAATTGCACAGTTATCCACAATCATAACACTCAGCCGCAGAAATTGTTAGCATAATGCTTTTGGTTTCATATCTCACATTGTTCGATTTCTGCAACAAGATTGCCGAATTACAAGCTTCTTAAATATTTCATAAATCCTCACAACCCGCAGCATTACTATTGAGGGTGTTTCTTGAAATTTTGTAATCATTTGTTATAATTTTTGTTCAAAGCAGCTGTTCTCAGTCCACAAGTTGAGATTGGATTCGCCTCACATATGTTTTACGGTCAGTAGGATTTGGTAAAAGCGTGAATCGAATAAACCACCCACCAATAAACCCAGAAATTATTGCAGGGTCGTTTCATCGTGGTTCGAATTTTCTTACTGATATGACGGGGGTGGTGTGCTATCGTCAGAGGAAATATAATCATGGTTTAGGCTTACTTCGGGGCTTTCGCCAGATACAGTAGCAACCCGCATGAGAGAACCTCTCTGGAATAATCAAGTCCAGCTTGTAAGGTTCTTAAAAAGGTGCTTATAGTTGGGACAGTGCAAATATTGTTTTATTATTAACTATGGTTCGGGAGGCGATTCAATTCTCATATTTTTTTGGCTGCAATTAAAAAACTTACTGCTCAGCTTCTGAACCAAACAAATAAAATGCCCGAGGTAGCTGTGTAGAGGTATCCTTCTTCTTTCAATATTTGCTCATGTTTGCTCTTAGAAATGATTTCTGGGATGCACAATGGGCGAGCTAGCTACCTGGGTTTCAGAAAAAACTTTGCGGCTTTGTTTGTTTTGAATTACTGGTTGAAAGGATTTCCTTTGTCTGCAGTCGCTAATCGCTTTGAATTCAGGTGTGAACAAAAGCAACTCATGCTATTGTGTTGCAAAATCTGTCCTTGTTCGGTGCTTGTGCAACTTCGGTTTGAATGGGGGAATATTTAGATTTTTTGCTCGTTGAACATGCAGGCCCCTTGGGCAAGCTCTTTAACTGAAGTTGTTGAACTAGTCAAACCTTTCTGTCAGTCCAACTGCAGCAGTGTAGATCGATGGTTTCCGCTTCGGTCAAATTTGATTTTCAGACAGTCTTCTGAGAATGCAACGTTCCGCAAAGGATCCTGGGTGAAAGTGGCTCTTTAAAGGGGCTCCGTCGAAAAACTGTAAACAAATCTGATAAAACTGCTTGTGTCCATTGTTCTCCATCGTTTTCTGCAGTGATGGCTTCACCCAAGGCACCAAAAAATGCTCGTTAAAAATCCACTTATATCCAAGCAATCGTAAAAGATATGAATGTTTGGTTTTTTCCTCAGTAAAGTATGTAGATTTGTGTTCAAAATAACGTATTCATTTTCGAAAAAACTGGTAAACGTCTGTGTGATATTGCCCATCAAAAACTTAAAAATCACAGTTTCGACCGAAATTTGAAGACGGAGTCTTATATTACAGCAACCCCCGATTGGATGTCCACTGCAAAACAACGTTCAACTCATTGGAGCATACCAGAAAATTTCTGATTGGAAATTAGGAAGTTGAAACAATGTTTTCCTTGCTAAACCATAATATTCTAATAAACCACTGTGCTCCTTTGAATGTATATTTTCATTAGCGAATCCATATTTTTATTATTTTGAATGTGTATTCAAGATATCCCCCTCCTTATTTCTAAGCTTCAAGAGTTTCTGCTTTATGTTTTGCAAAATAAATCAGCAGTCGATGTCGCTAAGCGCTTTGCTGATACTGTGTGCCTCGCTGTGTGCTAGGCTACTTAACAGAAACAAATCGGCCTAGCATTCTTTCCATTATTATTTACGCCACCCGGATCGAATCGTTATTAAGAAAATAGTTAACCTACTTAGTTTCCATTACTTTTAGTAACAGTGAGGCCCTGGGAGTTAATGTTGCTTGGGTCATTGGGATCGCCAGATCAAAGAGTTTTCATTGATCGATAAAAGGCTACTTGGATTGCAGATCACCTAAAAGCTTTATCTAACCCCCTCTCTAATACAGTAAAAACCCGCACTTAAGAACCTAAGATTTTGAATTCAGCATGTTTAGGTTCTTATGCAATGAGGCCCATCCAGTAATCAGGGTGTAGGTTCTTAACATAGGAAAATGTTTGAATCTAAATCTTAGCCAAACTTATATACACTCTTGGCCCTATCCATTTCAATCCAAGCTTACCCAGTTTACCCCTGCAGGCCCTCCCTATCACTGTTCTGTAAGTAATGTTTTGAACTTCACGAAAGAGGTTGATTGGCAAACAGATTGCATTTATTTCCCAATGAATGAATGAAACACTGAATGAAACTAGTTAAGATATCAGCCTGAAATGGTTCTTATTTATTGGGTACAAAATATATTATTTCAGGCTGTAGGTTCTTAATAGATGAAGGTACTGTAAGGTGTCTTTCGAATAAACCCCTCCCTTCTACGCCAGAATCTTAGGCTATGTTCACACTGCTCCGTATTCGTTTCTATCCGTTTTCATATTGATTCGTTTTACCTGTTCCCATTGCTCTGGGTTAAAAATATGAAAACGCAGCGAAAAAGTTGTTCGTTTATGCATCTCCGGTTGTTCATCCATCTACATCTCTTAACAGAGCTTTAACAATAGGCCTAAAATGCTTTGACATCCATATCACATCATGATCACAATTGCAACATCTAAATTGCTAACGAAGAAAAGATACCCAAGCATTGTCATTTATCTAAATTAGATTGATTTAATGTCCAGGTTTCTAGGAGTATGCTCATCTTTTCGGTCTCTCGTCAATATCTGTAACCGTTTGTCTCTTTCTAATATAGTTCTCTTTCTTTCAGGGCTCAAGTCCCAGAGAAAAACGGAAAGATCAGCCAGAAGATGATAAAAAATGTGAGTTATTTTGTTTAAATGCTTCGAGCACTGACAGGAACATAGCCAAAGGCATGTGGGAGGCCTCGCCCCTTCAACTTTTAGCTTCTCGATAAATTTATCAGCAAAGTTAGCCATGTGGTATCACAGTTAATCAAATTCGAATTTACGAAAAATCCTTGACTCCTAAATACTCAATCAAATTGTACAGATTCTTGTCACATGGAACAATACGAAAGTATTACGAAAGTGAGACTTTATTTAAACATACATTTTGGCAAAATTCTGTTCTTGGATAAGCCGGCACATTTATTGCCATAGGATCTCAATCTTTGGTATTAGTTTGAAAATTGATTTCTGCAGATTACAGTGTTTTGTTGCGTTTATGGGTTTAGTACGACGATTACGTTATTTAAGGCTATTTTCAAAAATTAATTCATTGTAGTTCTTGTTGAGGGGGGGGGGGGGGGGGGGGGGGGGGGGGGGGGGGGGGGGGGGGGGGGGGNTTTTGTGATTTTGTTGGGGGTTGGTATTGGTTGTGAGTGTGGAAGTGTGGTGAGATGACCGATGACCTTGCATAATTATATTACGTGAACGGTGTTAAGAGATTATCGAAGGTTTTTGGCCCTTTTTCATGCATTTTCGCAACTTAGGACTTATGTAAATTCGACTTTAACTATGTTTTCAGTGCTTAAGATTACAAGGAAAAGGGCAAAACTGCTTCGGTGTTTTGGGTATCAACTGCGTTCTCTTTTTAAACATGTCCATAGTTTGCAATTAGTCATTGTAGTAGAAGTTTACAATAGTTTTGAGAAGCAAGCAGAGCGTACTGAAGAATTTTTCTCACACACTATCACAGCATATTGAATTTGCAGGAGCGGAGAAAAGATTGAATTTACAGGCCTGCATAAACATGAGAACCTGGGAAGAAAGTTCCCAGGCAGCTTTTTTACAAAGCAATATTTTGCAGGCACGTTTCTCAATAGTTCCTTACGAAATGTAATTGCATTAAGATGATGAATAATAGCAAACAAATGGTGACACATTGCTTTTTCAATCCTCACTGCACATGCTCCAACCAATTTTCTTCTTACCTTCCCACATGGCATGCAGTTCTTTAGTGAACCCTTCAAAGCTGAGATTCTTTAGGGCCTTCGACTTCTGGATTGTTTCGTTGCTCCATGTGTAAAAACTTAACTGTTTGATACCTACATTTTTTTGGTTCTGGTAATAGGCTTCTCTTCCCTTGCTGTACAAAATTCATATGCAAGCCTGTGAATTAAAAATTTTAACTGTTGCTTTTATATTCATAGCTACGACTGATGCTCCTGATAAAACATCGCAAGATAAAAAGGATTCCGATTCTGCTGATTGGGAAAAAGAATTACAAGATGAATTACAGGTAAAACAATTTACTTGATGTTGGAATTTAAAGCCCGGGGGGGGGGTACTTCACTATCGGGTCAGACGGGGATGTGCGCCAGTTTTGGGTAGTTTTTGGCCTAAAAATTCTGGGAATGGGGTATACTTTTACTGGAAATGTTCTGTGATTGGGGTATGCTTTCACTTGAAATTTTCTGGGATTGGGGGTTAACAGTTATACTAAAAATTCTGGTTATGGGTGTTGAATGTCCCCATAGATTTGTTCTGCTTTTAACAATAACTGAGATGAAATCCGTACTTTCGCCTTGAAATTGAGTGCCATTTAACGTTGAATTGTTCTTTGTTACTTTTTCAAAATTCTGGGATTGGGTGTCAATATCTGACCAAAATTCTGGGATTGAATCATAACAGAAATTCTGGCGCCGGACACCCCTGTATGAATTTATAGTGAAGTACCCCCCCCCCCCGGGGATTTAAAGGCGGACACGGATGGGTCGCGTGATTAAGTTTCAATGTATTTTCCTACTGTTTTTCGCTCATGTACCCAACACTGCGAGCAATGAGCATAAGTTACAGATCTTCAGATCGGTGTAATTTCTACCGGGTGACCTAAAAAATGTGACCCAGCGCCCCAGGGGGGGTAATGTGGTATATCCAGGATAGGGATGCTCAGGTTACTTTTTTGGGTCTAAAATTTAGGCAATGATTATTTTTTTGGGTCAAAGATTTGTACAGTTATTTTTTTGGGTTCAAGACATTCTGGCTTACTTTTTTGGGTCTCAAATATGAGAAAAAGTAAAAAAATTGGGAAAAATATAATTTACAAACAAAATTAGAGTCAAGTAGCAGTACTAAAATAAAAAAAACATAAATATCCAAACACACTATAAGAAATCTGATCAGTTGGGGGCACTTTTATGCAGATTTTAGATACTGACTTCATAACTTTTGGGTATGTAAGGTCGGAAAAATTATTTTTTTGGGTCTATTTTCATGCTAGAGATTACTTTTTTGGGTTGATGCGTTGTACCCCAGCCTGAGCACTCCTATCCTGAATATACCTGAGTACCCCCCCTGGGCCCAGCGCAATCTGTTAAAGAAGGAAAAGTGAATGGCCGATTGAAATGTTCCAAACGTTGTTCTCTCGCTTAAAGACTAGCCTACGTTATTTGTATTTTTCGCAATCATATGGCACGGTAAATTTCCCAATTCAGAATTTCGAGGAAAAGGGTCTCAAAAGGTCGTCAAAAGCAGGGCGTCGATTTACAGCCACTTCATTTCTTCAAAACAATGAGGAGTGTGTTTCAATTTAGCCTGGGAATAGGCAACTCAGTCGAAAGTTTTCAAAGCAACTTTATAGTCCTTTAGGTACCTAAAAATATTCCCAGGCTGAAATAAAACACGCTCCTCGTTGCATAGAAGGTCTGGAATGACTTTAAATCGATCCCATGTTTTGACAACTTTTGAGGATTTCAAGCAGGTCCTTTTCTTCGAAATCCTTAATTTGAGAAATTTACTGTGCCGAAAAAAATTGTTAAAAATGCTCATGACATGGGCTAGAAACATTCTTTTATCATTTGTTTCAAGTTTTTTTATGCGTCCACAAAGCAAGCACAGATAGCACAATAGCACAATAGCATGAGTTGCTTTTTTTGACACCTGAATTCAAAGCGATTTTCGATTGCAGACAAAGGAAATTCCCCCAGCCAGTAATTCAAAACAAGCAAATGCGCAAAAGTTTCTCTGAAATCCAGGTAGCTAGCTCGCTCGTTGTGCATTCCAGAAATTGTTTTTAAGAGCAAACATGAGCATATCTCGAAAGAAGAAGAATATATCTAAACATCTACCACGGGCATTTTCTATTTATTTGGTCCAGAAGCTGAGCAGTAAGTATTTTAATAACACCCAAAAAAATAAGAGAATTAAATCGCCTCCCGATCGGCTTTTGAAGCAGATAAATAAAATGCCCGAGGTAGATGTGTTGATATTTCCTTCTTCTTTTGATCTATGCTCATATTTGCTCTGTCAGACATTCTGTCATAAAACAATGTCTGAAATGCACAACGAGCGAGCTAGCAACCTGGGTTTCAGAGAAACTTTTGTGGCTTTGTGTTTGTTTTGATCCTTTGTCTGCGATCGCAAACTGCTTTGAATTCAGGTGTCAACAAAAGCAACTCGTCCTATTGTCTTACAAAATCTGTCCTTGTTCGTCCACCATTAATGCAATAAAAATCTTTTTGCTATTTTGCCTGCAGGACTTTGAATTCGTGAGTGAAGACCAGAGTGACGTCCAAGAACCGAATCCAGAATGGGAAAAAGAAATTGAGAACATGTTAGGTCTTGAGGACGAGGATGACCAAAGCATATCATAATCATCAATCTTCAATTAAATGCATGGTAACTCAGACCAACAAGGACAGATTTTGTAAAACAATGCCGGGTGTCGCAAAAAAATGTATACGGATTTGGTTGACTCCAGCGATGTGAATTTAGCTTCAATCAATGTCTAATCACTCTCAAAATATTCCTCGATAGTTAACTTGAACATAGATACCTCATTTGTTGGTATTGGTACTTTGAGAGCAGACATATTAATCTTGAAAGCTCAAATGTGTCTCTTCCTGCAAACCAGAGTTTTAGCCTTTTGGCCTAAGAAATTTCTTAAGGCACAGTGTATAAATCAACGATAGCCTTGATGAAATTTGAACAATGATAGATCTTGTGTTACTATTCTGTTTTACAGAAGTCACTCTTAAGTCATCAATTGGAAAGTGTCTTAATTTTTCATTAATTTCAGTTCTTAATTTCAATGTGCTTCAGGAATTTGCTTAGGCCAAAAGGCCAAAGCTCTGGTTTGCAAGTGGATGCAAATTTGAGCATTCAAGATTGATATTTCTGCTCTCGAAGCGCCAATACCAACAAACGAGGTATCTATGTTCAAGTTAACTATCAAGGAACATTTTGAGAGAGATTAGCAATAGATTAAAGCTAAATTCATATCGCTGGAGTCAACCAAATCTGTTTACATTTTTTTGGGACACCCGGTAGCATGAATTGCTTTTGATTGACACCTCTCAATCCAAAGTGATTAGCGATCATAGACAAAGGAAATTATCTCAACCAGTAATTCAAAACAAACAAAGCTGCAAAAGTTGCTCTGAAACCCAGGCAGCCAGCTCGCTCGTTGTGCACACCAGAAATTGTTTTTAAGAGCAAACATGAGCATAGATCGAAAGAAGAAGGATGTATCTAAACATCTGCCTTGGGCATTTAATTTGTTTGGCTCAAAAGCCGATTGGTGGGCGATTCAATTCTTGTATTATTTGGGTGTAATTAAAACACTCACTGCTCAGCTTCTGAACCAAACAAATCAAATGTTTTACAAAATTTGTCCTTGTGGCTAACTCAAATATATGTCTCCCCGTTTTGAAAATTATTGCAGCAAAAGTATTTGCTCTATAATCATTAAGATTTATTTTTCAAATAGCCAAATGACTTGAAGTGTTCTTTTTTTACTTTTTGGGGATTTTTAAAACGCTGATCCCTTGGTCAATTCAAATGAAAATATCAGTCTTGCAATACCGTCAAGAAATGGCCGATAACGCACGATGAAATGTGTCGCAAAATAAATGAAACGTAGAACAATAGATACAATATTAATTTCAGTGTCCCTTCTAGTTTATCATTTTGGTTTTGCTACTCTAAAAAAGGGTCTGGATCGAGCGATATTTTATGCATTTCTAAACAAAGTGCTCGATTGAGTGTCGTCACCCAGGATATCTTTCTTTGTTATTTAATTCAGAAATTAGTCGCATTATTTGAATTTTAGGTATCAGCCCGGGGGGGGGGGTACATGACTTTTGGATGGAAGGGGGTCTGTCGCCCGGTTTTCAGAAAGCTACCCTCTTCTAATTACCGAAACTTGCCTTGGTACCCACTTTTATGGTGAATTTTGGGGGAAAACTGCCCATTTTTAAAAATTTTTGGCAAATCCCTTGTTTGGAGAATTTTTGGGGCCAAAAATCCATCCACATGGGCGGCACATACTATTCACACCATACAATTCCACATAATCACACTAATCAACATACCTTCAGTCCTTTGTTGGCTTTCACACTAATCAACATACCTTCAGTCCTTTGTTGGCTTTCACACTAATCAACATACCTTCAGTCCTTTGTTGGCTTTCACACTAATCAACATACCTTCAGTCCTTTGTTGGCTTTAAAGTATTTCTTATATCATCACTAACCAATAAATTTTGTTGAAATCCTCGTGTAATAACCTGCTGTCGTATCCAAACTGTCACCGCGCCCATTGCTGTTATGTGGACGGTTTAAAGTATATTTTTGTGAATATTAGATTGCTCATCAACATTTAATTTCACATAAAACGGGCGTATAGCTTAGCTTTGACAACTCTTTATCGAATTAGGGCCCAATTAGGGTCGAATTATTTCCGTATTTATGTCCGTCGCAGAATAAGGATATATATATCTTCGGTGTATTTTTGTAGCTCTTCTTCGTACATCTCCTTCGTAATCTTACATCCTCTTCTTCGTAATATTGCATTACACGCTTTTTTTATAAGAAACTGGTTTATAAGAAACTAGTACCACGATGACCAAAAAGTTAAGAAACTCTAGTACTACGATCAAGAACAGTTTAGAAACTCTCAAATTCAATTTCTGTATGTCTCTTTTATTCTTCGTCTCTCTAACAAAGGTACCTTCGTCATTTCTTGACTTTCAACTGCAAAATTGGTAATTTTTTTGCCTTGATGTACATGGCTTCTTCTTGATGACAATGTCAATGCAAAATGGTTTTTTTTTTTTTTTTTTTTTTTTTAAAACTTTTACTACTAAAACACCGAAATTTTCATGCGAAATTAAGAAACTTTTAGTACTGAGTGCTGATCCAAGTTCCTTATAAAAAAAACGTGTATTTGCTTGTTGAAGAAGATATATTTGCCATAAAGCTTATCATTTGAAAATGGATGAGTGAAAGAGAAATTTTTACTTTAGTCAAGGTCGAGGAAAAATATCCTTTGCCCGATGTAATGGATGCATATTGTATACATCGGTTCTGAAAAAGCACAACCTTTTTTGAGTGGACAGTAAATTTGAACTTTCGGCACAAAGATGTCAACATTCACAACATCAACAAACGAGGAGCGAGGTGTCTATGTTTCATTTAAATATCGAAAAACATTTTGAAGTTGATTAGCCATTGATTACAGTGAAGTTGAATTCTCACCACTGGACCCAACCAAATCTATATAAATCTGTATATCTTTTTCTGGGACATCCCAAAGGTTTCAAATGTTTGGAAGTTTTGAATTGCTTGAATTTTACTGCCTCTGCGCAGGAGATTTATATTCTCGGTTTGAAACGTAATCTCGTTTGCGCGCAGACGGCCATGTGAATTTTTTCTGGCGGGAGATTCCAAGCAAAGACAGATGGCTTTATCAAAGACAAGGAAATCAAACTAAACGTATTTATTGCATTAAAAGATTATTAATCTGATCAAAAAAGTATTGAATTGATATCTTATTATATGAAGAAGAGGTCTAATCGCAAGTTAGCAAGATGGATGCCAAGATTTTAGTGATTGGAGGCGGAGGAAGGGAGGCCGCCATTTCTTGGAAACTTGCCCAGTCCGAAAAGGTTGGAACGATATTTGTCTCGCCTGGAAATGCTGGGACTGAAGAAGCGAGTAAAACAGAAAATGTTGAATTGGATATCAAAGATCATTGTAAAGTCGCAGAGTGGTGTTTGGAAAGAAACATTGATCTTGTCGTGGTAGGCCCAGAGGCCCCGCTTGCTGAAGGTAAACAAATATGGGATGGGACGACTACTACTCTACTGATCATCTCATGGTATTATGGATTCCCAATAAAGTTTAGAAGACAAACGATTAGTTTTCAGACTTTCCAGAAAGTGAGAGATAGGAGCAATTCTAGAATAAACCCCTCATTTTGGAAGCTTGCTCATTGTTTTCATTCTTGATGATCATACACCTTTCATTTTAAGAAGACGGGCAAGGAGGATTTATAATGTCCTACCCAAGTGCAGGGGTGGTGCCAGGGAGGGCTAGGGGGCTTTAGCCCCCTATCAGAAGTATCTAGCCCCCCGTCAAAGGAAATTTTTGTTCTTGTCAGAGGAAAATTTGGCAAAATAAGGTACAANCATTTCAAGGAGATGGGAAAGAGGGATTTATAGTATTCCCCCCAAGTGCGGGGGTGGCACCAGGGGAGGGCTAGGGGGTTACAGCCCCCTATTAGAAGTATCTAGCCCCCCCCCCCCCGTCGGAGGAAATTTATGTTATTGTCGGAGGAAATTTGGCAAAATAACGTACAACAACTGCATTTTTGGCCATTCGGAAGTTGCAGCCCCTCTGTTGAAAAAGATTTCTGGCGCCACCCCTGCCTGACTGCCCCAGAGTGAAAAGTTTGTATAGCGCGCGCAATATCTTGCACCCACAGGAACTTACTCTGTTTTTAATCTGAGCCATGCAGTTGGCAATAAATAAAAGATCTATTATTTTACCCTATTGTTCTCTACTGCAGGAACTGCAAGATATTTCCATGAAAATGTTAGTTACGCTATCTCAACTTGCATACACAAAACACAAGCTTTTCATTTTGGTTTCTGCCCTTAGCCAGCCTTTGATTTATTGTTACATCACTATTAAATTAAGAAATTTATCTTAATTTTTCAGGACTAGCAGACAGTTTGAAAAAGAGCAACATCCCTTGTTTTGGTCCATCCAAGTTGGCAGCACAGATAGAATCAAGTAAATCGTTTGCAAAATCGTTCATGAATCGCTATGGGATTCCAACAGCACAATGGGTCTCTTTGAGTAATGTTGAAGATGCTCGCAAACATATTGGGAATGCTTCTTATGATGCATTGGTTGTCAAAGCTGATGGTCTTGCTGCTGGAAAAGGTGTTGTTGTTGCAACAAATAAGGCTGAGGCTATTCAAGCTGCTGAAGAAATGTTAAAGGTTAGGTTTAAGAAGATGTGTGGTTCAATAATTTTTCCCTAAAAGCAAGGAGAAATGCATTCAAAGCAAGAAAGAATTGTGTCTCAATCATTAAAGATTTCACTATGAAAAGGTTTTCTCTTTGTCTATGCATGTTGATTCTTTAGAAAACTTGATCAACATTTTTTAATCGTTTTCAGTGTTTTTCGAAAACAAAAATTTTAAGAAACTCACTTCTAGCTCTAAAAACTGAAAACCAAACAAATAATGTGCAAAAAATCCTAGAATCTAATTCAGGCTTTCTCCTAAAGATTAAGTCATAAATCTTCAAAATTGGTCCAGTGTACGATTTATCGTGGCCTGCCAAACGTGCATAGTTTATTTTGGCGCACCTGGTATTATATATATTATTAATATTTAAATCTACACATAGTTGCTGCTGTTTCTTCATCGTGTTGCAGTGTTTCTGCCTAGAAATAAAAAAAAATCCTTTTTCCTTCACCAGGAATTATTTGAAATTTGAAATTGTTCAAAAAATTTCTGAGAATTTCTTACAGTACAGTTCAGCGTACAGCAAGCTTGCGCAAGCATGACAGAAGCACAATTTTGGGTTGAAGGCGCTTGAATTGAGAATGTTGACACAATTTTTACCAGTTTGCACATATGATTAGAGCTTGATAAAGCTCGACAATAATCCCATGCTAGAATTATTCTCAAACATACTACAATCAAGCTTGATTGAATTTCCCTTCAATTCAGAAGATGTACACTGCAAACTAGCGCAAGGGGTGCAAAATTCTTACTTGAATCAAGCTCTCAAACATACTCAAATCATACTTTTAAAACAGTTAGTATCAGGCTTGAAGCATGCTGCAAACATACTCAATATTTATCTAGGGCCAGGTCTTGTGCACATTATGGGCCTGTTCATATGGAGAAAGTTTCCCTGGCATTTTCCTGTTTCACCGGGGAAATCGCTCAGCCGAGATCCCACCTCATATAGTGTACCACATAAAATAGAACAAGCGTTCACATGAGAAAATATTTTCCCAGCTAGCCGAGATCTCACTTGAACTCTACCAGGATCCCGCCTAGCCAAGGAAATATTTTCCCATATGAACACATTTTCCCGGCTGGGTGGGGAACTTCTATTGTTTATCGTTAATCCTTTTGAATCCTTTGGCGTCAGAGATAAAGTACTATTGTGTTAATTCCCCGGCTTGCCAGGGAAACTTTTCTCATATGAAGGGTCAAAGAATATTATCTCGTCTGAGCGAGTTTCCCGGTGAAACGGGGAAATGCCGGGGAAACTTTCTCCATATGAACAGGCCCTAACTTGACAAGAAGTAGACAAAACCTTATTTTTAAACTCATTCAGATTCAAACTCATCAAAGGTTGATATAGTTCTCATTTTCATCGCAGAACAGAAAGTTTGGAGATGCCGGAAGTTCTATAGTCCTTGAAGAGAAATTAGAGGGGGAAGAAATGTCAGTAAGTATATCTGTATATACGATCAGGTTTAAGGTGCCTATTAGGTTATTTTTTGAAAGATAGAAAGATGTTGTTTTGTTAGATTTTTTTAATGAGTTTCCTTGTTGCAATTTTTGCACTTTGAAAATATTCATTTCAACAAGGACAGATTTTGCAATGCAATTGCATCCAACTTCTTTTGATTGACACCATAATTCAAAGCTGACCCTCTTGAGAGACAAATTTTATTGCATTTTTGTGTGATTCTCAGTGACCAACTTTTAGAACAGTGGGGGTCCAGACCCCCAATTACCCTCTGTGGCTCCGCCATTGGTCAGTAGTAGCAACGACAAGTTGATGATTGTTGTCAAATTTGAAGGAGAAACTGATCTTCCATTTTAGGTCTTGGGGTTCAGTGATGGTACATATATCGTTGCATTTCCACCAGCTCAAGACTTCAAAAGATTAAATGACAAAATTAATGCACCAAACACAGGCGGAATGGGGGCTTATTGTCCCGTCCAGAATGTAAGATATGTTGTTCTTGTTGTTTTCCTGTATGACTTGCGTAATATGCCTTTTGCAAATATGCATAAAATATGTTCCTAAAACTCTACTGCAGTACAGTCTTTCCATTTGGAACAATGCAAGGCTTTGGGCTACACCTTATTAGAGAAGTATTAGAGTAGTGTTTTTGAACCCCTTGTTCCCTACCGGTTGAGTAAATAAAATGAATCCCCGTTTGAAAGGTCCCTGGATATCAAGGCAATGATATCGGCAAATATATAGTTTGATGGAGGCATGTTCAAATCTACTTTAAAAAATTTACTTGACTGAAATTGGCCACTCCGTTCTGAAATTATGAGTTATTTTCTTGAGAAAGCCTCTTCAAAAATCCTTCAAAACGTGCCCAATACCACGAAGGAATTTCTCTTACATTTCTACCTACAATGGCCTTCAAGCAATGACTTCTGCATGCTATAGGACGTGCTATCCTCTTGTGAGGATGAACAAGTCTTCCCCCTGATCTTGATAATGTATTCAGGGGGATTACAGTCTCCCAAGAGGACGAAATACATGAATACATGTGAGTGTCATCAGTTCTAGGAAGAAGACCAAGGAAAATTTTTTGCTCATTGTTTTCATTGGTTTTCATTGGTTTTTGGAAGGGGCTTTCCGCAGAAAATCTCCCATATCCACAAAATGAATGGCCGATTAAAGCCGGTTAAATTACTTAGCAAAATTGGACATATTGGCAATAAAACAGGACAGTTTTCAATATTATTGCTTTAATATTCAGGGAGCAGTGAGTTTCTAAAAAAGTTAGATGTTTGAAAAATTGTAATATCAAGAGTACCAGATGGATTTAAATGAATTGAGTTTGTTTGACTGCAGAAGCATTCAAATCCATCCAGTACTCTAAGAACTGCAATTTTACGCTGCTCCAAAATTTGACGTACCCTGTTGTTATTCATGATCATCTGCAAAAGTTGTCTGTTGCTACTTTTTCAAAAACAGATCGTAATAGCACTTTTTAGTTGTAAGAAATTGTCAAAATTAGGTCAAAATTTACAGCAGCTGTTTTCCATTGATAGATTTCAGATGAAACCCTCAAGCTTATCAAAGAAGACATTTTGCAGAAAACAATAACTGGCATGAAAGAGGAAGGACACCCCTTTGTTGGGGTCTTGTATGCTGGTTTAATGTTGACCAAAAATGGGCCTAAAGTTTTGGAATTCAATTGCAGATTTGGAGATCCAGGTTTGTACTTCTTACTCCCTCGATAATTTTATTGTTGTTATCATTATTAGCAATTTATTTATCATCGGATTACAACATGCGATAGCTAAATAAAAATAGTAGCTAATTAATTCCACTGTTAAAGAATTATATACAATACTACTTGAGAAAGTAGTGGGTAAAATATTTACAAGTTATCAAAGTATACAATATTAAATGTATATATGAAAATACTACAAAATTAGTCAATGCAAAACTCTTCGATTGTTTTTATTTGCAGGCTTTTTCATGTGTCAACCAATTTGAAACAGATTTTGGTTCTTGATTGAACTTAATATTCTTTTAATATTTCAACAGAAACACAAGTTTTACTTCCGATGTTAAAGAGTGATCTATATGATGTCATGCTTGCATGTGTGAATGGGAATTTGCAGAACAATCTCCCAGAATTCCATTCAAATCGTTCAGCTGTGGCAGTTGTCCTTGCAAGTGGAGGGTATCCTGGATCGTATAAGAAGGAAATGGTTATTCATGGTCTGCAAAATACAAAGGTACAAGTCTGTGTTTTAAACTTCAGAACCAGTCACGATTAAGAACGCAAAAGACACAGAGACCGATTTTACTGAAGGTGAAGGTGAAGGTTTTTGGTTTGCGGTTTGAGGTTTGCGGTTTCTGGCGCCAAGCGCTGGGATCGCAGAAGTAGAATAGGCCTAATAGAGTCCGCGACCCCTTGTCATGACGCTGAAGTGATGGGCTCTACCTGGGATCGAACCCGGTCCACCTGACTGTTCCGGCTGCAATGTCAGAGGATTACACCACTGCGCCCGAAAACTTGTAGATAAACATGCTCCTTTGAAAACTAAGGTTCAGAGAGGAAATACTGCCCCTTTCATGAATCAACAATTACAAAAGGCAATATATACTAGATCAAGGCTCNAAATAAACTTAATACGGCAATCCAAAATCAACTTTGCTACCTCTGCAATACATAGGAACATAATGTTCATCAAATTGAAACAGGTTCTTAGTTACTTGGTGCATAATTTAGGAAGAATGCCTCCAGGTTGTTATTTTTATAGTTTCTTATATAAGCTGATTTACTGTAGTCTTTCTACTTTATAAAAATCTATGATTCATCGAAATAAGTAGAAACTAATAATCGCCCTATGATCTAATAATCGCTCTTTGTTCTGTAGGCCTCTGACAATCTGGTTGTGTTCCATGCTGGTACAAGCCGAACGGATAAACAGATTGTCACATCAGGTGGAAGAGTTCTCGGTGTGACAGGAATTGGCACAAACATTGTTGGTGCAAGGTCACAAGCATACAATGGAGTACAAAACATTTCTTTCGATGGAGTGATATTCAGAAATGACATCGCTGCAAAGGCTGCAGGGTATGCGATTTTGATTTTTTCAATTCTGCTACCTGATGAGGCAGAAAAATGCACTCCGTTTGAAAGGCTACTGCTCGCTAAATATCAAAGCAACAATATTTTGCAATATCTTATTGAATAGCCAACGTGTTTAACTACTTTTTAGAATTTTTCCTGGTTGAAATCGGTCATTCTGTTCAGATTTTACAAAGGATGTTCTGGAGAGATTCCCGCAAGAAACCTTGAAACACGTGCTAAAACGATGAGCGAATTCCCTAATATTCCTACCTGACAGCAATGACTTCCACACGCTTTAGAACATGGTATCCTTTTGCGAGGATGAAAACATCTTTCCCCCTTGTAAGAGAAACTTATTCAGGGGTGTTTCATTCTCCCAAGAGGACAAAATATATGCTAATAATGTACCGGGTGAACCAGAAAAAAATTCCCACTTTTGAAAATTCATAGCTTCAAGAGTACCGGATGGATTGCAATGAATCAATATTTGCTTGACAGCCAATAGATTGAAGTATTTTTGTGATTTTTCTCGCCTTCTTATGAGCACTGGCAAAATTGGTAAATTCAAGTTTACAAACATTTTGTGGTTGCAAAATGACTGAAAAAGGCCTAAAATACTTGATCAAATCATAAAGGACTCCTCCCTCAGAACAACAGAGAAACTGCAATTTCTCATGGGTGAGAGATATCGTCTGCACATTTATTGCCATGGGATTGAAAATCTTTTGTATCTGTTTGAGAATCTATGTATTATAACTCTTGAGAGAGGTGAAACGCCCGTGCGTATTGTTCTGTGTGAGGAGAGTCATAACGATTTGGTCAAGTGTTTTAGGCCCCTTTTCAGTCATTTTGCAACCAAAAAATGTTTGTATAGTTGAATTTACCTATATTTGCAGTGCTCGTAAGAAGACGAGAACAATCACCAAAAAAACTTCAATCTTTTGGCTTTTAACTAGAATTTGAATCATTAAAATCCATGAAGGACTCGTGATGCTACTAATTTTCGAAAGTGGAAACTTTTTTCTGGCTCACCCGGTATGTGTCATTATTGTTAAGAAAGAAAACTTTTTTTATTTACTTCATATTATCTTGCAGACTTCATCGTTCCGTCAGTTACCTTTCATCTGGTGTTGACATCGATGCAGGCCTCTCTTTGGTCGAAACCTTCAAACCTCTGGCCGAGGCTACAGCAAGAACTGGCTGTACCCCAGATTTAGGGGGCTTTGGGGGTGTATTCGACATCAAAGCTTGTGGATATAAAGACCCTCTACTTATTAGTGGCACAGATGGAGTTGGTACAAAATTGAAGGTAAATTTTATTGTTTTGCTGATTTTATTCTGATTTATAGTAGAGAATTTCTAATCTATAAATGAAACAGGTTTTTCGGCAATGTGATAGTTAAAGTAGGTCTGCAGCTAAAATAAATGAAATAAAATGAAAATTATGAATTTTTCGGTGTTTCTTGTTCCTTCTTACTTGCTATTTTGAAAATTTTGTTGGAAGTGAGACTTGTCCTAGTCGGATCAGATTATTTTCCGGCATTTTTAGTGTCATTTCAAAGTCTTTCTTCCATAGGTTGCCCAGACTTGTGGCATTCACAATACTGTCTGTATTGAGTATGAATGCTATATTGCCTGTGGATTCAGCTTTCGCACAAAATTGAAATTTAAGAACTCATAACTCCTTGAATATTCAGCTGATTTGCAAGATTATAGTGTTTAGAATTCGTTTCAGGTCTTAAGGACAGGTATTTCTTACCGCAAAGCCCGTTACTGTATCGTTTTGTCAATCCTGATATTTAATTGACAAAATCGGCTAAGGTTTGTTTTATCAATTTCAAGTCACGTGGTCATACTATTGGGAAGTTTCAATATTATTCTACTTTGGCATTCATGACAACAAGGGCAGATTTAGTAATACAAAAGCAACAATTGCATTTGATTGACACTGCAATTCAAAGCGATTATCGATTGCAGACAAAGGAAATTCTATCAACCAATAATTCCAAACAAACAAAGCCCGCAAACGCTTTCCCGAAACTAGCAGGGCAAACTCTCGCCTTGTGCAAGCGAAAGGTGGTGGTTTTTACGGGAAGTTACGTTCTTATATCGAAAGAAGAAGGGCAAATCTAAAGTTCTGACTGGCGGATTTTGTTTAATTGATTCAGGAGCTGTTTTGCAATCGTGTCATTTAAGTCCTAAATACGCGACAATTACAATTGCTTCTGCTCAGCTTCTGAATCAAATAAACAAAATCCGCCAGACAGAACTTAGATTTACCCTTCTTCTTTCGTTATAAGCACGCAATTTCTCTTTAAAAACCACCTTTCGCTTGCACAAGGCGAGAGTTTGCGTTGTTAGTTTCGGGGAAACTTTTGCGGCTTGGTTTGTTTTGAATTACTGGTTGAGAGAATTTCCTTTGTCTGCAATCGCTAATCGCTTTGAATTGAGGTGTCAATCAAATGCAACTGTTGCTATTGTATTACAAAATCTGCCCTTGTTATTCATCATCATCATCATTAATTTATTTAACGTAGGCTAAATGAGATAAAAAGAATAGCTAAATTACAGCTAATTTAGGCCTACTTTACAAAATTTACAAAATTTACAAATTAATTCCTAAAGCTAATCAATAAAAACATTTAGTGGATTATTTACAAGATAAAAATCATGCCTTCCCTACGAGGTACGGAGCGACGCCCACCTCTCAGAGAGACGGCGGACACACCGCGCGAGGGAACC
>REGL01000005.1:179420-212985 GCA_004194395.1 Aurelia aurita complex sp. Pacific | reverse complement strand
TGTAAACGAGGTCTTAAATCAAAACGAGGATGATTACCTGGTCAACTTTGAGGATAGTCGAAGCAGCATTTGAAGCGAATTTGATTGCCCAATATTTAACGAGGAATGAGTCAAGGATTCCAGCTTCTGCAGCATCCAGTGTACTTGCACCCTCTCCCTGTAGTCAGAGGTAAAGTTCGACAATTTAAAGATTTGAAACTAGGAATAAATTAAATTCATAGTGCTGTGTATGTGAATCAACAAGAACGTAGACGTGCCCCAAATCTCGGTCGTTATCTTATTCAGGTTTACTCGGTCGGAGCATAGGTTCCAAATCTTTAAAAAGGCTGGTGTAAAATTCAGTTACTTATTTCTTTGAACTGAATGATTTCGAAGAAACTTCAGCTATTTCTCTATAATTCTACCGTTTGACTTTTCTGAAATTTTCAATATTTTCAGAATTAGAGTGTTTTTCTACTTTTTCAAGAATTCAAGAAAAATTTTGAAAAAAACTTAAAACCATCGTAATTTCTAAACCTTTTGAAGCAACATGAAATAATTTCGAAGAAAACCATAGTTTATGGATGTCTACAATATGGTATCAAGCAAAAGTCTGTCACTTTTCTGGTTTATGATTTAGAAATTTGATGACGTCACATGACATCCTCAAATGAGCTGAAATATAAAATATGCTGTAATTTCAACAAATATTCAAAATTTTCAAAAAGTCCAACGGTAGAATTATAGATAGGTAGCTAAAGTTTCTTTTAAACCATTCAGTTGGAAGAAATAGGACATAAAATTTTACACCCACCTTCTTACGCTGATTTAAAGATTTGAAACCTATGCTCTCGGTCGGCAGTGAGCTGCGAAAGTGGACCGAAAACCGAGTAGGCCTGAATAACATAACAAACCAGGCTTGGAGCAAATACATAGAAAAATCTGCATTTTAACCAATATTCGGCTGTTCGTCAGCTGTTCAAAAACAAGTGTAAAGGGTCTGCTGTTTAAACCAGCATCCTTTGCCCGCCTCATCTCTTTGTTCTCGCAATTTTCATGACCCATCAAAATGGCAATAGCAAAGTAGAAATCGGAGTATTGGCAGGAAGTCGAAGCTTCCCCAAAAAACGGAGTACAAGAATTGCGACGATAATCATATTCATAAAGACATTGCAAGTTTGACAATTCCAAGTTAATTTTGAGACATTTCCAGGTTATGACAAATCCGATAAATAATTACAATAAATTGATGTTAGACTAGTCAATGGAAATTATTAGTTGACGTTTCGAAGCAATTCTGTGCTTCATCCTCAGAATTAAATGTTCCAAAAGTACGAGACTATATTTATACTCGTAGCGACAATGCACAATTAAAAGTGCATGTTTACAGTTCCTACGTGTAAAGAAAGTGAAAGGGCAAGCCCAAAGGAATAATGATTAAAACAAAACCAGGGGGATCGAAGACTGTTGTGAGTTAAGTGAAGGACGACAAAGACAAACGAAAAGATGACACGTGCACTGCATGCTAGTTTGAAAAACCAAAGGCAGATTTTGTAATACAATAGCAACAGTTGCGTTTGATTGACACCTGAATTCAAAGCGATTAGCGACTGCAGACAAAGGAAATTCTCTCAACCAGTAATTCAAAACAAACCAAGCCGCAAAGGTTTCCAAGAAACTAGTTCGGCAAAGTCTCGCCTTTTGCAAGCGAAGGGTGGTTTTTAAGAGAAGTTACGTGCTTATAACGAAAGTAGAAGGGTAAATCTAAAGTTTTGTCTGGCGGATCTTTTTAATTTGATTCAGAAGCCGAGTAGAGAGCATTGTTAATTCTGGCGTATTTAGGGCTTCAATGAAACGATTATAAAACAGCTCCTGAATCAAATAAACAAAATCCGCTAAACAGAACTTTAGATTTATCCTTCTTCTTTCGTTATAAGCACGTAACTTCTCTTAGAAACCACCTTTCGCTTGCACAAGACGAGAGTTTGCCCTACTAGTTTCGGGGAAACCTTTGCGGCTTGGTTTGTTTTGCATTACTGATTGAGAGAATTTCCTTTGTCTACAATCGCTAATCGCTTTGAATTGAGGTGTCAATCAAACGCACATGTTGCTATTGTATTACAAAATCTGCCCTTGTTAGTTTGAAACGGACCCTTAAAAGTTTCAAGTAAAAAGCTGTTATTCTGCCATAAAAACAAATACATTGATTAACAAAAAATAGCTGCGACTACCTCGATGTTGAATCCAATAGTCTTTTCCCCACCATTATGGGCAGCGTAGAGATTTGAGATGAGTTCGGTCGCTTTTGCTCCAGAATTTTCAGCCAATGCTTTTGGGAATACTTGCAGGGCTTCTGCGTATTTTTTCACTGAATATTGTTCTAGGCCAGGCAGTGTCTGGAAAAATAAGAGAATTTACCTTTAATTCTAAATCATTTGACTACAGTAAAAACCCGCACATAAGAACCTTCATTTATTAAGAACCTACAGCGCCTGAAATCATATATTTTGTACCCAATGGAAAAGAAATATTTCAGCCTGATATCATAACTAGGTTCTTAATAAACGGTTTCATTCATTCATTGGGGAAATAAATGCAATCTGTTTACCAATCAACCTCTTTCGTGAACTCCAAAACATTACTTACAGAACTGTAATAGGCAGGGCCTGCAGGGGTAAACTGGGTAAGCTTGGGTTTAAATGGATAGGACCAAGAGTTTGAGTAAGTTTGGCTAAGATTTAGATTCACATATTTCCCTTTGTTAAGAACTACACCCTGATTACTGGATGTGCCTCATTGCATAAGAACCTAATCAGGCTGAGTTCAAAATCTTAGGTTCTTATGTGCGGGTTTTACTGTACTAAGATAATATAAAAATGCAACGTTTCTCCTAAAATAATTTACCTCAGTCGTGTTTCACCTACGGCAACTTCCATGCCAAGGAAAACAATCAAAACAAACCAAAAAGACTGCATTTCACAAGGACATGTTGACGTAACTCTCCAATGCAATGTCTTCTAAAACCTTCCAATACAAATTTTTGGAATTCTATTTACGGAGAGAGTTTGTTATCAACTATTTTGCGATCTTGCGCAAAGTGAGTGTACACACAGGGCAAGTGTTATTTGTCTATTTGCGTTGTTTCTCGTTATTTTCATTCATTTTTAACTGACTTTTCTTTTATTTGAATAAGAACGGTTGAAAACACAAACTTCAATTTGCAAGACGCAAAATGAAACCTTTGCATGCTCACACCGTGTTTTGAAACGGTTACACAACAAAATCAGCTAACATTAAACAAGGCCAAAAGGCAAATAAACTTTCCTGAGGAAAACTGAATAATTCCTAACTC
Organism: Aurelia aurita complex sp. Pacific; assembly: GCA_004194395.1. NCBI lineage: Eukaryota > Metazoa > Cnidaria > Scyphozoa > Semaeostomeae > Ulmaridae > Aurelia > Aurelia aurita complex sp. Pacific. Next base: position 209,654 of record REGL01000005.1, on the reverse strand, counting down.
GCTTTGAGTAAAGTTATCGTTTATTAACTCTCTGAAAAGTGTTGAGATCCGAAGCAACTTCTTGCCACAGCTAGCAGGGTTTTTACTGAGAACGGGGGTCATGCTTCTGTGTTCCTTCACAAATTTTTCAGATTTGGACGCTCGATCCAAACATCTTTTCTATCAAGTAAAAAGGTCTATTCACATTCAAGGTCCAGAAACAAGCTTTTCTCTCTTAAGCCAGCGGTGGCGATTCGTGTCATTTTAAACTCATTTCAAGCAATCGCTGCATAATACCTCGGATTGAAAATTTCGCACGGTAAACTTCTGGGCCAGCTATTTTGTACGCAAATTCCACACCCGAAATTTTTGAAGGATAACGTACCTGGCTATATTTTTGAAGTTGATGAGCTAATTCTATCTCAGTGGCAGCAGCACCAGGCAACATTCTTCCGTCTCTTGTGAAAGCTTTGAAAGTATTTACGCCATCATCTATTGATCTTTCTACGTCATCAAGAATATTTTGTGTTGCACCTCGAACGACAATTGTTGCTATTGCAGTTTCTTCTCGCTCTAGAAAATAAATGAGGTGACAACAATGAGATCGTGCATTGGGTGTACGTACCTTGATTATCTAGCATCCCCTTGCAAATAAACTTTCAATTTGTTTGCCTTTCCGAAATGTTAAAAGTCCAGACTACAATGAATCCCGGGAAACTGGTTCCCAGGCACATTGAGAAAAATAGGACAACATTTTGTTTCTGGTAGGAATGTCAAAGTTCTCCTTCGTTATCGTTATCTAAGCTTATTTTCTCAGGCACAAAGGGGCATACAGAAGCCTAAAAAGTACTGATTAAACTTAGAAATGTAGCTGCTGGGTTAGAAGGTTATTTGTGCTGTTAGGCAATCATTTTCGCCGTAATTGGCTGTCAAAAACGGATTTAGCCACTTCGTTACAAAAAGCTGCAAAAATTCCCAGATTTTTGAATTACAATATTCATACTGTGAACTGCTTTTTCAAAGCCGTTTTGCTGCCCAAAACACGTAAATAGTAGCCAATTAGCCATCAACTTTACCTGCAATGGTTCTCGGACGATCGCATCGTGCATAGTTCTCTCTGTACTATAGTTGTACTTATACCCAGTAGATACTATCCATAACAAAGATATAACAAATAACAAATTTAAAGGGACTGGGTCACGTAACCGTAAACAAATCTGTTATCTCTATAATCTATATTGTTGCCCACACGTGGCCATTGTGTTCTGCACAGATTTTGGTGGATGGGGTGAATCCACAATAAAGTTACTGCTAGAAATCCACTAATACCTTTGCAATCTTACAACATATGGTTGCATCGTTTGTTTCTCTCTGAAGTTGAAGAGTTCATCTTCAAAATGGCACTTTCATCTTGAGAAAAATAGTGGAAAATCTGTGTGATATGGCCTGTCAAAAAAAACTGCAAAATCGTCGTTTCGAAAGAAGTTTGTTTATTTTACGTGACCCAGCCCCTTTAAAATGAAAAGAAAAAATGAAAGATTGTCATCTCCGGCGATCTTTTCAGTTTTACCAGTCCTGCATTCGACAATTCTTCGCATCCCCTTCTCTTCAGTTTGCTACAATTTTATCACAAAATCAAACAAAATTCACGATAATGACAGAGCTTTTCAGGAAATAACAAGAATTAGAAATAATTTACCTTGTCGGAAAACAGTAACAGGTTTGTTGCCGATTTCTGCAGCCGACACGTGATCACAATGTCCAATTTCCTGCGCAGTTGGTACAGTCTGGGAGAAAAGATTTAATTACTCATACGTTCATATGGGCAAGAATTCGAATTGATCTTCTCAACTAAATTTTCAGTTGAAGTTATGAGACGTCCATAAGTAGCATATATGAAGGCACTTAGATCTTAAATTGTTGCTGGTAAATTCTAAGAAGAGTTAATTATGATATTCTAATTCTAAGAAAAAGTTTAAGAGAGAACATTCTAAGAAGTTTTCAATTAATTTTTAAGTAATCCAAGATGGGTTACAAAGTTTTAAATCCAAGTTGAGAGACCACATTTCATTGTAAGAAAAAATGTGAAGGTAGAGGACGATTTTTAAAAACTTTAGAAATTTTGATTGTAACTAACTCAATTTTAATTGCATGTTTTCGAAGATCTTTTATGTTTTTAACGGGCCTTTATTGATAACAGCACTTTTGTTGCTGTAAAGGCAACCCTGTATTATTATTATTCTTATTATTATTTATTATTATTATTATTCAATTTATCTGCACAGTTCTCAACTGGAAGCATAATGTAAAGACAGCTAAAAATGTAAGACTTGCACCATCTTCGCAAAACTAGGACAATGCGAATAAATATCTCGTGCTACTCTCTCCTTATCATTTGAATCTTATTCAATCTTGGTCGCGAGGAAGCAGGGAGGTTTATTGTTCATAAAAACTCACAATTTTTGGAAGAATCGTTGCTTGTACTGCTCGGGCTAATCTTCGCAGGTCGAACTTTGACATAAACCTAGAATGGAAGAGTTTACAGAAGATAAAATAATAATAATAATAATAATAATAATAATAATAATCACTTTATTTACAGTTGGATTATTACGTAGTTTGTGCCAGAAGACAAAAACTAATAAATACCAACTAACTTAAGCTAATTTACGGCAATACTATTTACAAATTTTACAATTGCAACCCTCCCCAGCCCAATTTTTCAAGTTCTTTCCAAAAAACGGAGACCGTATTGCTGCCCTTAATCACATCAGGTGTACTGTTCCAAAGTATGCTACCCCTGAAGGCTATCGAATTTGTACCGAAAGACGCAGTCAACGCCATGGGAAGTGTGAGAATATCATTAATTCTCATGTTGTAATTAATTTCTTTTCTTGTGAATCAATCCCATAAGGAAGAATGGTTTTCATGACTGAGTAATTTATATGCTTCAATCGTGAGTTTCTGCAGGTTCTGAACATGAACAAGAGTGAACCTTAAAATCTTCAACTCCCTTGAAACTTTGTATTCTCGAAACTGCTAATTTTCCAATCAATCTATAAAGCAGGATGCCGGCACATTTTGAAAACGGTTAAAATGTGACGGTAGCAAAATATGAGCTAGCGTTCACATGATACCGGCAAAATTTCGAAAACGGCAGAAATTGTGGCGGCAATTAACTCTTTGCTAGCTCCACGAGAACGAGACTGGATTCTTGCGCAAAACGCAATAAGCCTCGTTTCGAAAGCGTTGAAAAATGTTCCGTTTTCGTCATTTTCGAGTGTTCACACGATGCTGTTTTCCAAATGTGCCGGTTAGAGTTCCGCTTTCAAAATCTACCGTTTTCAAATCTGCCATTTTCAAAATGTGACGTTTCGTGTGAATGCATTCTAAATCAGCTAATGTTCCTTTTGGGACACCCATCATAAAAAATCAGTAAAAACGTACCTAAGCATCATGATGTTATATTTGTTACAGAAATGTAATGCCATATCTGCGATCTTTCCACCACATGCTATCATATTTACACCCGTTGCTGCTATTGCACTTATTTGCTAAAAATAAATCAAAAGAGATTTCTTATCATCATACACAGTTGCGGACACTTTGCCAAATATTGGGGGGGGGGGGGACGAAGCTATCGTTTCAGTAAAAAAAAATTAAAAAGCATTGTTTCTTTTTTTTCTTGTTTTTGAACGAAACATGTTTATTCTAGCCAACATTGGGGGGGGGATCGCACCCCCTCGCCCCCCAGTGTCCGCCACTGATCATGCACCAAGAATAGAGACCATATAGTTATGATGCTTTTTAGCTTGTCAATGTTCTGGGGGAAAATTCCCGTTCTGGGGTAAAATACAGTACAGTTTGTAACTTAAAACAATTTTCGTTTGTAAGAATACTCTCAAAGTGGTATGGATTCGTACAGAGAAAATCGATTTCATTGTTACAGTAATAAAGAAATAATTCATGCATTTCCAAGACAACCATGCACATTAAGAATCAAAGATAACTGGGAAAGAGGCCAAGGCCAAGGTTAACTGGGAAAGAGGTCAAGGTTTTGTCCTTTGCCTTTGTTGAGTTTGAAAGAATGAAATCATTCTCCAAAGATTGCAACAAGATGACGGCATTCTCATCCCTCTCAGACGATTCTTTGGCAAGCACAATAGTTCCTACAGTAGTTGCAATCACTAGTGGCGTCATTGCATATTGTGTTCTCAACTTCCAAATTCGGGGATGTTAAGTTACAAATGAGCATTACTGTGATTAGGCCTAAAACACGTGAGAACAATTTTCAGGGTTACTCCTTTCTGGCGTTACTAGTATTTAGAAGAAGAAACACTGTAAACAAGTAGATAAAATTAAAAGTAAAATGATGCATTAACATAAAGGAGTAGGTTATTGATAATTTTTTTAAATGGAAGAAGAAAGCATGTAAATAGAAGGAAGAAAAGACCTTTGAGCTCTTCTAAAAAAGAATCTGAATCGAACGATATTAGTATACATACCGGGTGCGCCAAAATAAACTATGCACGTTTGGCAGGCCACAATAAATCATACTCTGGACCGATTTTGAAGATTTATGACTTAATCGTTAGCAGAAAGCCTGAATTAGATACTGGGATTTTTTGCAAATTTTTTCATTTTCTGTTTTTAGAGCTAGAAGCGAGTTTCCTAAAATGTTTGTTTTCGAAAACACTGAACACGATCAAAAATCATCGATCAAGTTTTCTAAAGAATCGACATGAATGGACAAAGAGAGAACTTGTTCGTGGTGATTTGCGATTTAGAAATCGATCAATTGTAATCTGCTATACGAGAGTCCGTACTAAACCCCCAAATCCCCTTGAAAACGTTTTCTCTTTAATCATTCATGTTGAATCTTTTAAGATTTGATCGACGTTTTTTGATCGTTTTCAATGTTCTCGAAAACGAACATTTTAAGAAACTCGCTTCTAGCTCTAAAAATTGGAAACGGAAAAATTTGCAAAAAGTTCCAGAATCTAATTCAGGCTTTCTGCTACAGATTAAGTCATAAATCTTCAAAATCGGTCCAGTGTACGCTTTATTGTGGCCTGCCAAACGTGCATAGTTTATTTTGGCGCACCCGGTACATTTTGAAAAATTTTCGAATGTGCACAATAATGATAGAAGCTCTAATGCCATTCGATCGAACCTCTTGCATAAAAATGTATAAAAATATCGCGAGATCCAGGCTCTTTTGTAGAATAGCTAAAAGGTCCATTGACATACACTCCTATCTGAAAAAAGTATTTTTGTTGAAAAGCCTAAGGACTAACTTCTGCCAAAGAGAATGTGCAAAGTGAAAATCTTCTTAAAATTTTGTATGTACGTTTTTAAATACTCACCGCTTCCAGAATATTTTCTTCTCCTTTACTAAAATTCTTTAATTCTTCAGCTGTCTTTATTAAGACTGTTCCCTATGACAGAAGTACCAAAATGAAATTGCAGTCATTTTAAACAGAGAGTAAATTTTGAAGCTAAGCGAATACCTTTATAATATTGTGTGAATACATTGTAAGTCCCATGAGGAAAACGACTACCATAAAATAAATTTGAGGGGATATGATTTCTAACTAACCTTTGTTTCTGTTGTTTCAGAATCGAATGCACAAGAGAAAACAGCAATCTTTGCATTTTCTACTTTACGAACATCCCCTTCAGCCTCTCTTATAAAAACCATTCCTCTGATAACCTCGGAGGCATGCATGCCAGCGCCTAAGATCTTGGAAACTCGCACATTATCAACATTGAAACTGCCATCTCTTCTGTATATTGAAACTGTGAAGTAAATAAAATAATTAAAAATATTTATGAAAGTGTAATACGAGGACAGGGTAAAAAATCCTTTGACAGGGTGAAACATATCAGCACCATGGCGGGTGAGAAAAAAAGATTCCACGTCAATCGATAGAAACCCCGAGCCTGAAACCAACAGATGCGCATATCTCTTCAAAGAAACTAAAAATTTGAGCCAGTACTGAAAGTTTCTTAAAATTATCAGATTTTGCGTATCCTGAGTTTATAACGAGTTTCTTGAAGCATAAACTAGGCAGAAATAGCTCAAATATCAAAGGTCAAAGATTTAAAGGTGACAAGTCAAGGTGAAGGTAGCAGAAGGTCAGATGTCAAAGGTCGACAGTAAATCTCCCTTAACTTACCACATGCGTTTGCAATTAATTCAGAAAGGAAGTCTTCGTTTCCATACTGCAAAATAAACAAATTATATTATCAGTGAGGCCAACAGTCTACCATATGTTGAATATTCACTTGCATACCAATCTTTCGAACGAATTTTCTAATGCAGATTTTATTGTATGGTGCTAAGGATTTTCCCGATGGTATCAATAAAAAATATACTCTTGTTCACTCTCTGCTATATCCATAAAACTGGTTGGTTTGATTATAAATCTAAAACTCGGTAACAAGTCATATAACCACCTCGTCCCTTTTAAGTAAATGTTCTCTCATTTTTGTTGTTGTTACGTGCAGTTGTATGTCTTTTTTCGATTGTTGCTTTATCGAAATGGCCACGTGGGTAGATATAGTTATTGCTCCCCGTGGTCTTGTCCTAGTAGTAGAGTAGCTTATAAGTATAGTAATTAAGTAAATATGTATTGTAAATTTTAGCTGAATGTATAAAAAATATATTCACTTGTAGATTTTTACAATTTATAAATGTTAAACCTCTAAAGGCTTCAGTTTTTACAGCAAGGCTTCTCCACAAAAAATTCTTGAAACAAATGATTTCTTGCATAAAACTATACAGTTGAAGCCCAAAGATTATTCATACTCAAGCCAGATTCTGAGTATCTTGAATGGTATTGTTTGACGACCAATTTTATTAGGACTGAAGTTACATGACAAAGTGAAAAAACTTTCCACGCAAAATCCAGATTTTGTGATGATGCCATCACAATGTTGTTATCGATAGTGCAGTGCATATTAAATCTTTGTTGACATCATCCTTCACTTTGATTGGTGCAAAACATGGAGTGGAATTTCTGCTACAGAATAGTTCAAATGGTTTCTACTTTCCACCATGCAAATATTCTGCTAAGATGTATCTTCAAACTTTTCTGTGCATGCATTGGAATGGAAAATTCCACTATCATTAAAGAATTCAATCTGGTGTAAAATGGCCTAAGGCCCATTTCCACTTCAATCACAATTCACAAAACGAATGCACTTTGCAAATTCCAAATTCTTGTGAATTGAACACACACTTCAAACTTATTCGCACGAATATCAACTGTTTATTCAGCCAATGAAATATATCTCTTTTATAGTGCGTGCCGCCTTGGTCTCTTTGTTTAGTAAAGTTGTTTTCTAATTGGCTGCCTTCAATCTGGGATGATGCTTTGCATGAGAATGTTCGCAAGAAATCAAACATTGTGAACAGGTCAAAATCGCATTGCGAACGTTCACATGGGAAATTCAAACCAAGAATCGTATGTGATTTGGAAATGAAGTGGAAAAGGGCCTTCAAAATGCATTGTGCAGTATCAACTGTGTGTGACGTTAGCAGAGATGGCGCCAGGGAAGAAATGCTAGGGGGGCAAATACTACCAGAGTGCCAACAGTGAGAATTTTTTAATGAACGAGTTCAATTCAAGTTCACTGAGATGACAACGAAGCAAAGAAATCTGGAGGTTTAGGTTATGAAAATGCCGACAGTGCGTAGGAATTGTCCAAAATTTAAGTGCCGATGGGGGTGCTGAGTGAAATTTTGGGGGGGCTCCTGCCCCCCCTAGCACCCCTGCTGGCGCCATCCCTGGACGTTAGTGAAGTAGTGTGTTGGTTGTATCCATGACAGAACTTAGGGAATATTTACCTGCTTACTAGCAATTGTTGGTTTGATAAATTTAGCAACTTCTTTGGCATCTCTAAGTTCTTTCACTGATGTGCAAACTAGACCTAACAAAAGCATTTCACAGGTCAAAAAAAATTTAAGGTAATAATCTTTCAAGCAATGGAAAGGTTAGGAAACACAAAAAACACTTGCAATTTAGAGATGGCTACTATCTATGCAACAACATATAGCAGAAGCCTTTCTCATTCAAAATTAGATGTGAGTGGTCAATCGCAATTGCGCACAGCAGTCGAGCTGCATCGGCTATTTAAATCTTGCAATGACTGAGACAGTAAACTAGCATCACAGATGAAATAGGCAGAGCAATGAAATAGTTTTCTATTCGTTATGACCTGTATCAATTAACTTGGGAAGTGCTTAATTACTTAATCTTGAAAAGTATTAAACAATCTCTTTTAGGAGCACAAACATGTTGATGACCATATTTCCTTCTCCAAATAAGAATAGAAAGATTTGTTGCACAATTAATCGCTCACGTGACAGTACTGGCATTCGGGCATGTGCCTGCACACAATTTCAGTTTCAGTTTCATATTTTAAAATTCCACTACCTACAATTCTATAAACACAAACTAAACATATACCTAATACAAAAGGAACAACATCAGAATTAATATAACTATTGAACTAAACACAACTGAAGAAAATTACATTTGGGAAATATACAATAGATTCTAAATCAAATTAACAACAAGAAGAATTGTAAGTGGGGGAATTTCTTTNTTCTATAAACACAAACTAAACATATACCTAATACAAAAGGAACAACATCAGAATTAATATAACTATTGAACTAAACACAACTGAAGAAAATTACATTTGGGAAATATACAATAGATTCTAAATCAAATTAACAACAAGAAGAATTGTAAGTGGGGGAATTTCTTAAGGAGGAGCTCCCTCAGTAGCTAGGCTAATCGAGGAGAGAGCACACACTCGAGTGCTGGCACATGTGTCCGATTGAAAGCCCTGACGTACTGTAGTACTTAGATTCACATTCACATAAAGTATTTACTGTAGCTATTGGTAATCCCGTAAACTCAATGTGTATACATTTGTAAACATTATCACTCTTACAACACAACTGAAAAATCTGTGAATTAAGAAAAATGCAATTTACTGACATAGGAAGAAGTCGAAAGGAACATACTTGGCAAGATTTCTAATGCTTTTGCTGCAGCCATATCATAACCATCTACAACTTCTGACGGTGAAAGACCCTTTGGGAAATGACAAAATATGAACAGACATGAAACAAAAAGCAATTCTACATCACAGGTTTGGCTCAAAACAACATTTGTTTTCCTCCCTAAGAAAGTTTCCATGAGTCTATGTTTCTATGCTTCTATGAGTTTGTACCATTGAACAATTCCTAACAGAGTGAGGAGAATTCTCGAAAATTTGCAAGAAGTTTTCTCATCATGTTAATGTGCACAAGGCCTGTATTGTATGATTATGAATGTTTGGTTGAAAGTAACTCACTAAAAAGTTAACAATTTTCCACAAATTTGAATACCATTTAAGTTAATTCTAATTTAATTTTGCTTAGTTTATTAAGTCACACTCTCATGAAGACACAAGTCAGAAAGGTCTCAGTGTGCTAAATATATTTTCTTTTTTGCAATTGAACTTCTTCTATACAGTTTAATTTTAATATGCAGAGGTACCTACCATGCGTAAGAGCTTCTCTGCTTCTGTCAGAAGTGCTCCAGCAAATATCAGAACGAAGTTTGTACCATCACCAGCCTAAAGACATGCATGAAATAAAATAATATATCTGAAGCTGTCTTAAAATTTTTCGTATTCCTTGAAAAAATGTGGTTTAAATTAAAATTTCTTAAATATTGAGATCATATTGTTGCATGCAGAATATACCTTTCCATGGGTATCCATGTCTCAGTTTGGTTAAGATTATTTTGGAAATTCCACTACAAACAAAAAATCTTTCAAAAAACATACAATTAACTAGAATAACAAATTACAACATATAACAAACAATTAATGAAGAATTTTACAAAAGGAGTACATATAATTTTGTATGGAGAGGAATATCTTGAGGAGGAGGTCTCTCAGTAGATAGACTAATCAAGGAGAGGGCACCTGCACCCCCCAAGCTAAAAATATATCATTCCAATTATGACATCACTGAGTGTTTACTATAGATTGATCAATGTAATAAGGAGTTATCTTATCAAAGTATTCAGGACTGGTAGGTGGAGAAAAGATGTAACGTCAGATAAGCTATTAAGTTTTAAAATCCTGTAAAAATTCGGCAATGAGCCTTAGAGGCCCTTTACATGAGAAATTTCAATCCGGGTTGAGTTGAACACGGGTTGAGTTTCAACTCGGTTGACGGTGTAAGTCTTCATCGCGTTTACATGAAGTGAAGGAGGCCGAGTTGAAACTCAACGCGGGTTCAACTCAACTTGGCAACTCAACCCGTGTTGAAATTTCAACACGGGTTGAAATTCTCATGTAAACGCAATATTTTTTCAACTCGGGGCGAGATTAGAATGCGAACAAAGGAGATCGAATCTATTTCCGCAATCATTCGAATATTTGAGTGGGCTCACATTCCTTCTTCCATTGTTTGCAACCATGTGACCTAATCTCAACCCGTGTTGAGATTTCATGTAAACGCAAGGCAAAATAAGCTTTTTTTTTTTTTTTTTTTTTTTTTTTTTTTTTTTTTTTTTTTTTTTTTTTTTTTTTTTTTTTTTTTTTTTTTTTTTTTTTTTTTTTTTTTTTTTTTTTTTTTTTTTTTTTTTTCCATTGTTTGCAACCATGTGACCTAATCTCAACCCGTGTTGAGATTTCATGTAAACGCAAGGCAAAATAAGCAATGCTGTTAAAACTCAACACGGGTTGAAATTTATCATGTAAAGGGCCTCTTACTGTGTGTTTGGTTATTTCAACAACCATTTAGTACCACGAAAAATACTACCAAATTGGGTGAAAACTTAGTTTATTCCATTATTATGTTAAAAAAATAAGAAAGGTTGATGCAAAGATGTACCTCTTGTTCTTGCATATTTGCTGCCATAACAATCATTTTTGCTGCTGGGTGCTGAACCTGTACAGAAGAAAATAGCAACTTGCATTTCATTCAACACAAAAATATGCAATACGTACCAGGTATGTAAAACAAAATGTGGAAAAAAATGTATGTGGCTGATAGTCAAAACTGAAATGTTAATCTATCAGTCAAAGGCTAATTTAGATGTGAACATTTTGTGAGGCAAAGTCACTCGATTTTTGAGACCCAAAAGTAAGGAAAATGCTGGTGAGGGGTTTGTATGGGAATTAGAATTCAACAATTGATTCCGGTCCATGATTTACTTGCCATTGAAGTTTAAATTCTCTTTCTGAAGCAGACAATTGTATTGAATTTAATTTCAATGGCAAGTAAATCATGGGCCAGAATCGAGTTTAGATTTCTTGTTCCCATATAAACCCTTTCAAAAAATTTCCTCATTTTAATTTAAATGATGAGTGATTTTACCAAACAAAATATCCACATCTAAGTTTACTTTTGACTGATAGATCATTATTTCAGAATTGACTGTTGGTCACATACTTTTTATTCCACAGCCTGCTAAATATGGCAACTCTTTTTTAACTCACTCAGATGATACCTTTGAATCAAACCTTTTTATTTAAGTAAACAAATTTCCTGTAAGAATTTAATAACAAAGTTTCACAGATTAAAAACAAACATACCTCAAGTTCCTTCATAACAGTTGCTGCATCGTTTGTGACAAATAATTTTTCAAGATGATTTATAACCATTTTGTTCATACCTGAAAAAATATCATATATCATTCATACATTTGAGTGATGCAGCCAGATCCCTGGAGTTAAGATTGTTTGTTATACTGTAGTTTGCACCCTAAAGGCTGTGGACGGCTGCAATTAATGCCTACCTTATAGGGCATTGTGAAAAGAAATTCTGATTTGGAAAATGGTTTGGAGTTTGTCATTATGCTAAATAAGGGAGTGCCATAAGACTGAAATAAGCATTGATTGATAAAGTCTTTTTGGAATACTGCAAACTCCCCCTTTTGTAAATCACAATGGAATAGGCGATAACTCTGATTGTTTCACTGATCAATGGAATGGGTGAAGCGCTTTGGAGCATGCACAAATTCACAAAAGAAAATGAAGGGTGATGACCCTGCAATTGCTATTACGCAGAATCCAAAGCACTTAAATGGAGGTCTAGCTCTTCTGGAGAAAATCCGTAAGACTTTCAATGATTGTATCCCAAACAAAAAATGTTACTTTATATTTAGGCAATAACAACTATTTTGAAAGGCCATGGAGTGTTTCAAAAGTAGAGAAGTTAATAGGTATTTTCAACCCTCCACATGAACACAGCAGGCCTGGCTGTGAGCATTTTAGCAGGCGAGCGGTACATCGCTCTCCTCTGTGAAGTCAGGCGGGCGATTTTCATTCCATAGAAAATCGTCAATAAAAGTGTATGAATAAACGAGGAATTCAATATTTGTCTTTAAACAGCTACCTGACAAAACAAGACGGTGATTCTTTGACAGAAACAAAACTTTAGTTTTATGTTGTCGCAAATCAACCACAAACTAAGAGAATGTCTCGGCTGTCTCCGGTCATACTTTTTCGGTTCTTGAGTTTCTTAATTTTTTTTCCATCCCAGAGTTTACTTTCTCAAAAAGGCTTCCGTAAGAAAATAGGGGCAAGAATTCGAAGAAAGTTAATGTAAAATGTTGTCATATTTCTCAAAAGTCCTAGGCTCGAAAGCCGATTGTTTGTTATTATTCGCCATGCTGAAATGATTTGGTTTCAACATGTCGGGAGCTTATGGATGACAAATGACATTTACAGTAAATGGTCTTCAAATAAGAAAATAACAGTCAGGGTGTGTAAAGGATTTCAAAGAATTTGTTTGGTCGTTGCTTTTTGAAATGCTTTGTTTGTTTTTCGCGTGACTTGTCAAGTAGTTAACGCAGTTAACGATTTACAAGAGAAGATGACTTCCTGAGAAATTAAAGGTAAAGGAATTATATTTTGAGCTCAAAAGATATGGGATTAACTTCCTCTCAATATTTTAGTTTTACTTCAAGAGGTAATGAAGTGTGATGAGTAATGAATGAAAACCTAAGGCTCAAATATGAACAGACGTGGAGGCGGGCGATGAATAGCTCCCCTCGCCAACTCGAGGCGAGCGTGGAGGCGGGCGCGGGCGATCGCCCGCCTCAAACGGCCAGGCCTGACACAGATGGAATGAATTCAATAAAAATGAAAGACCATTTTCTAGAAATGTGAAAGGACTTTAGCCAATCCACCTAGTACTGCTTCCAACCCTCTATATTTATCAAAAAAATGATTACACGTTTTTTATTTTATAAGAAACTTGGATCAGCACTTAGTACTAAAAGTTTCTTAATTTCGCATGAAAATGTTGGTGTTTTAGTAGTAAAAGTTTCTTAATTAGCTTCTTATTTTTTGGGCCTAAAACTGCGGTATTATTCGAAGTTGAGCCTTCTCCTGGAGAAAGGGCTTCCATTTTGCATTGACATTGTCATAAAGAAGAAGCCATGCACATCAAGGCAAAAATTTACCAATTTTGCAGTTAAAAGTAAAGAAAAGACGAATGTACCTTTGTTAGAGAGACATAGAATAAGAGAGACATACAGAAATAAAGTTTCAGAGTTTCTTACTGTTCTTGAGCGTAGTACTAGAGTTTCTTAAATTTTTGGTCATTGTAGTACTAGTTTCTTATAAACCAGTTTCTTATAGAAAAAACGTGTAGCTCAGTATTTGGAGTCATTTGAAAAGTACAATATTAATTTTTGATGAATTCATACCATTAGGGCCATAAGATGATCTTGTAATTTCTGTTAATTGTTTGCATGCATCTATGTTCCTGTATACAGCTTCATCTAAACCATGAAAGTTCTAAAAAGAAAATGCACAACAGGTCGCAAATCTAGGTTGTAGCTATTTTATTAAATCTAGGTTGGTCCTGATTTAGCAGCAGCAGCAGTTTATCAAAGACTTTATCTATATTCTAGTAACTACAGACCAGACTGATAAGTTTGCAAAGTGCGCACGGAAGATGCACGCCTGGCTATTGTCTCAAGAAGAATGGTTCTATTGTTGTTCCTTTGTTATACATGAAAAAGGGAGATCTCCTGCGCTAACGACACAAATAGCAGTCTGGACTACAGAGGAGCTCCTAGCTGTAGCAGCAATCTTCAGTGAATTTCTTGATGTTCTCATGTTGCTGCAGGACACAATTTCTTAGCGACTTTGTCTATATTATGGTTAGCGGAGGAGGAGCGGCTTTCTCTGAAGAACATAATTTTGCCCATATCCTGGGGATTGCAAAGGAGCGATTAAATAAGCTAAGACTGATGATAGCTGCACTTATTTAAGGCCCATCATATCATTGAATTCAAGTTTTTTCATGAATCAATTTATGTGTTGGAGATAAATTTATAAAGTTGAGCTCAAATGAAAGCTTTCTCAGTGTATTAAATGTTTTGCATATGCTTGCTTAAATGTTATGCTATGTGTCAGTTTGGTGTTCTTTCCAGACAGAGAGGAGAGGTAAATAAAATTTGTGCATGCTCTGCCTCTTGCCTGCATTTTGCTGTTTGCCTATTTTCTGGCTAACGCTTTTGACGCGATCGGCTGTTTTTATCACATCATCATCAGCATCACACAAAAACAATTTTTAGGCCAAAAAGTAGGCCCATTTTTACTTATTGCACAAAACATGTTAAGGAAGAGAGTGATACCTTAGCTCCTTCTTTCATCATACTCTGCATAACGGTTTTTGGTATTGACATCGCCATTTTGTAGTCTTTTTGTGGTTCTTTCTCTCGTAAATTTAAAGACACACCTCTGGTTCCACAGCTAACACCTGTTTAGGCCCTTCTCTGTTTCATGTGCGCAAGGAAAGGGTCTGGATCGAGAGCGCCTGGAACCTTCCATGTGACCATCATCATAATAATCAGAACGACGAGCAAACATTACCAAACATTGACAAACACCTACATACTTTCTTGTAGGGAATTTGGGACAGACTATATTTACACTTTCTGGCACTCAAGTTGAAAAATTTGTTTCTTCTTTTTTGAGTGTATAAATTGTGATATGATGTAGTTTCCAATACTGGTACAGATATATTTCTTGGGAGATAAAACATCAGGAAAATGAACTGGACACTTGACCTTTCTAATAACAAATTGACGAAGAAAACAAAACCGACACGCACAGAAGAAATGAACGACTCAAAGTAAACACTAGGGCGTTACAATTTTCAATAGTAAATTTCTATATTTGATGTGTACAAGCTATACAAAATTATGAAATGTCAGTTCAGAAAAATTACATAAACTTGCAAATATTACGCGATATCAAACTTTATAAGATTTAGCTAGCTATCCTAGCTTGGCTAGGACTCTCCACTCCTCAATTAGAACATCTGCAGAGGAAAATGACAATGGGCTATAACATACAATTTTTCAAACATTATGAATAGTTTAGCATATACATGCATAGTCTGTTTTCTTTAGCTACCTCATAACAAACTAAATGACTCTGAAAGTAAAAGTATCATAGAAACCAAAGAAATATCCAACGATAAAACGATAAGTTGCTCAAACCACATGCGTGACGTAGCTAGTGACCAGGCCTCTTTCTTCAGTTGAATTTCGCGCCTTTTGAAAAAGATGGAGGATGGCCAAGGAGGAAAGACTGAGCGACAGAAACTCTCAAGACACAAGTACTAGGTGAGTATAACCGGTCAAAATGGTTCAACACGTGAAAGGCGAATATTTAAGCCACTTAAAACCGTGCAGATTGCAAGAGCCAAGAGGGAATGCAAGCCAACTTAGCAGTTAATTTTGGCAGTGTTCTTCTTTTGAATTTTTAGGCCCCTCTTCCCGCAAAAAGCACGGTTCTTCTCTGTGTAGGGGTAGGCAAACTTATTTAGCTCAATAAAATTGAAAATCTTTGTTAACTTCTGGAATCTGATATGAATGGGGAGGGGCTTAAAAAAGGGGGGCTTTATAAAATTTTGGCTCAGAGGGGATTGAGGGTCTTCTTAGAGATGGGGCTTAAGAGCTTTACCGTAGTCACTAATTAGTTTCTGATGCCTCAAAACCATTTGGTAATGGTAAGTCAAATATAATAGGTTGTTGAATTGGCTGGAATCTGAAATTACAAATTGCTGCATTTATGAATACAGTTGTTCCATCTGTTGTAATTCCATTACCTGAAAAAGATTGTGAAATAAATCATCAAAATTAATTGTATCAAGAAATAAGACTTTTGGTCACTTGTAAATACTTTTGGTGAAACAAAATTCCTTAAAAATGGGTTTTAAAAAAAAAAGGGATTTCCCCTTAAAAGTTGGGTGGCACGTCCCCATCATCCCAATACTCGAGTTACCCCCAGGAATGTTGCTCCATTATGAAATGAGGGTAAATCCCTGCAGGTCAAATTTCATAGAGAGCTTTGGTGGAAAACAAAGCTAGTGGACTTCTCCCCTAACACAACCTCATTGCTTTTGCTTCGCAGATAAAGAGACCTTAATGTAAAATAAATAATAAACAATAAAAAAAGGGCCTTGCACACACTGCCATGGTTTTCCTGTCTAAGACTTCTTTTTTAGAAAAATGTATGGTCCTTGTATGGCTCTAGAATTCTTCCTACAAAAATCTTGTAGCAGGGACTATAACCTTGTCCTAACCTTTGCAGAAAATTTACAAGGCTATCGATAAGATTCCAAGTTACAACCAGTCTAACAAAATTTTTCAACAAGGCTGAGATCAACCTTGTGCTAGCCTAGGTTAAACTTATTTCGCAATTTTTAGCCATTTACAAGGTCACAGCAACGCTTTTCTAAGCTACCGGGTGTCCCTAAAAAAAGTACTTCCGTTTGAAAAATCACCAAAAATTGATTTCACAGCCGATCTTCAATTTTCTTTTTTTTTCAAGTATATCAAGGACCAAATTATTTTTCAATGTATAGCTGATCTTGTAATTGGCTTAAAAAGTAGCAAATTTTGCTCTTTTTAGGGCTACCTGGTTTTGAACCATACTGCAAAAAAGCACTGATGATTGCCAGATCAATTTCTTTGTGCATGTAAACTTTTTTTTTTTTTTTTTTTTTTTTTATAAATGACAGAAAGACATGCGCAAAATCATGGCAGACCTCAATGATGATAAACATCTGAAAATTTTGACTCATAGGCAAGATTGACTATTTTGCTTAAAAACTATAGCTCAAAATAAGGTTTTTCAATGTGTAATTGTTCTACCTTGTTGCATCAAAAGCAAAAATTTTATCATCTATGAATATTTTTGGGTCTTTGACAAAACAACTTAAAAAGAAAATTTTATCAATGGTTTGATAATCAATTTTTGGTGATTTTTGAAACAGGAGTACTTTTTCTTAGGACACCCGGTAGAACAAGGTTACGAGGCCATAACTACAAGGCTTGTACATGGCTATTACCTGGCCTTGTATTCTCATAATGTACCAAATTCTTGTCATGTTAATATGGGGTTAATATGCAGAAGTCCTGCACTATACAGTATGTGCTGAAAGTTTGCAAAGTCTGGAGTACCTTCATGTATATGTCCAAATACATTCAGTTTGGGTTTCACTCTTTGTTGTATCGTTGAAAGCAATTCTGTACAACCAACATGCAACCCTACAAATGTTGCATCACCATGCCCTAAGATGAAAGGAATTTGTAGCAAAAAGTTGCTCTGCCAACCAACTTGATTCAGACATAATTTCATTATTTTCATATCATTCAGTGTACACCCAAGCCACCAAAAAGGAACTGCCAACAATCCACTTATATCTGAGCAGTTGTAAGAGATACTGTGTGAATGTTTGGTTTCTTCTTGAAGGCGTTGTGGCACATTGGTGTGAAGGTGAAGGTGAAGGTGGAGGTTTTTTAGTGCCATGTTGTGGCACAGTGGTGTAATCCTCTGACATTGCAGCTAGAACAGTCAGGCGGACTGGCTTTGATCCTTGGTAGAGCCCCACCACTTGAGCATCATGACAAGGGGTTATAGACTCGATTAGGCCTACTCTACTTCTGCAAACCCTGTATATGGTGCTAAAAACCGCAACTTAAGTATAAAGATTTATCTTCAAAATAACACTTTCATTTTGAAAGAAGGATGACAAGTCTGGTATGATATTGCCTTTAGCAAAATCCCAAAATCACATTTTTTGACAAAAATTTGGAGACGAGTCCCTTTAAATCAAGAAAGTAACCAAAGCTCACCTAGTGGGGGTCCATGGCACAATAGAATATCAGTGTCACTTGGAATTTTGTTCCACTTTTCCAACAGTGGTTCACCTCGTGGAAGGTTGAATGCCCAACCTCTATGGTATGGTTGCCTGCAAAGAAAATGAAAAAAAAAATATAAAATAAAGAGAAATAACCATGACATCCTGTACGAAATGGAACTTTTGTGGCTTTGCTTGCTTTTAATTAATGGTTGAGAGAATTTCCTTTGTCTGCGATCGCTAATCGCTTTGCATTGCTGTGTCAATCAAAACCAACTCGTGCTATTATCTTATCAAATCTGTCCTTGTTGCTGCCGAAGGCAGCCTTACTATTCTTAATCAATCAGAAAGCGAAATTAGCCTGTCTGTCATCGGCCTGTGCAGACAGGGCAGCTCACGGCTGCGGTTTGCGGGCGCACAGCTTGTGAGCATTTATTCAACAACCAACAAAAGTTCTCCAACAAAAGATAATGAGTTCTTTGTATCTACGTAACTACCTCAATGGACGACAAAAGTTTATTTCTGACAATGCAGAACTCAATATTACGGACCATGGAACCATGGACTACAGAACTACGGAACCAAGAGCCTTGGACTCAGGAACTAGAAACCGGCGGAGGAGAGTAACTCAATATTCTAAATCATTTACCTTTTGAACCTTTACCCAACTTTAAATTCAAACATAATACACGTTTCCTTGGTGATAATCATTCAATTAATTTCTATAGAAATTAACCTCACTGCAATGGCATTTGGTACAAATACTAATTGGCAGCACTTGCTGACTGTTGTTATATCTAGTTAAATAGAAATAGATTTGAAAGAGTTTGGGCCTCAAGATTTGATTTGGAACCTACTGTACCATGCTCTGGAAAGAAGGTACCACTTCTTACCATGGTGTACCATATATTTTGAAGCCCATCAAATTGATTTCTTCATCCTCCAAATATATACAGTGCTTTTTAAGCATTTCTTTCAAAGAAGCCCCTCTACCAGTGTCGGCCTTTTTCCTGAACAGTCCAAAACAAACCCCTTTCTTATCATCAAAACTTAATTCATGATTCCCGGCTATCAGAACAATATGTTTATATTTTTGCTTTATTCCATTCAGAAACATGCAAAATGCTTCAACTTCCTTTGAGCTACCCTTCCACGTGAAATCACCAGCATGTAGGAGTATATCACCGTCTGGTAGGTCCACTTTTTCATGTTTATTATGGGTGTCCGATATACAAACAAATCGGACATGTCCGTCTTTCTTTGGCGAATCTAAGGGTGCAGCTTTTAGCTTCTTATAATTTGCCTTCCAGTCATCGGCTACTGAGAGTTCATTGTATAAACTGTTCTGTATGTCAGTGCGAGGATGGACTTTCACTTCGAAACCACTCGGTGAAGAGGGCCGTGTTGAATTAGGCCCATTTTCCTCGGTTCCGGCGTTCGTAGATTCTTCATTTTGTAAACAAGAATCACGTAATTTATCTTCTAATTCATTGACTTCATTTGCTTCTTTATCCATATTTTGAAAATTATTTTGATACAGTTCTTGGGTGTACTGAAAAAGATCAGCTAAATATGATGAAATTTGATGAAATCAGCACAAGACACAAAATTGCGAAGACGCAATCAACCATTTATAAGACGCAATCAACCATTTATAAGTTTGCAACATGGATGTAAACAAACGTCGGAATGGCTCCATCTGAGCGGGGGAGGGGATAGTAAACTTAGGACCCTAAATACCATAAATATTGCGGTTAAATGTTGGATGTCACTGGAGCAAAAAAGTTATCGCTATTGTGCTACTCTACTATCACTGGAATATGGGGCGCTTGTGATTGTAATAAGAAGATAATGAGAGCTGTAAAAATCACATATTTCTTTGAATCAAATAACTAAGGACATTAGTGGGCTTTCGGCTTTGCTGTAAATCTGCTATGGGAATTTATCGATGTCTAGTTTGTTTCAAAATGACGTGATTTATTATATTCGAGGTTATGCACCATCAAATTTTTAAATTCGAAACCAGAAGAGCGACATATTTCTGCTTCCATTGCACACTTCCATAAACTATGGCTTTCTAGAAGATTATTTCATTTTTCCTCTCTTGATTTAGGATTTACGAAACTTTAAATTTTTTATTTTTTCAATATTTTCCAGACTGTTTCAAACAAATAAAAACGCTGCCATTTTGAAAATAACCAACTTACAAATAATTTTCCACAGCAGATTTACGGCAAAGTACCCTAAGTTCCTTCAAAGCAGTTCAATTCAAAGAAAAATGGCACAGAATTTGACAGCCACCATTTTAAAGATTTGAGCCCCAGGGGGGGGGGGTACTCTGGTATATTCATGATAGGGATGCTCAGGTTACTTTTTGGGTCTGAAATTCAGGCAAGGATTATTCTTTTGGGTCAATGATTTGTACAGTTATTTTTTTGAGTTCAAGAAATTCTGGCCTACTTTTTTGGGTCTCAAATAGGAGAAAAAGTAAAATAATTGGGAAAATAAAATTTACAAACAAAATTAGAGTTAAGTAACAGTACTAAAATCAAAAAACATAAATATCCAAACACATGAGAAATCTAATCAGTTGGGGCACTTTTATGCAGATTTTAGATACTGACTGCATAACTTTTGGGTATGAAACGTCGGAATTTTTTTTTTTTTTTTTTTTTTTTTAGAAATTATTTTTTTGGGTTGATGCGTTGTACCCCAGCCTGAGCACCCCTATCCTAAATATACCTGAGTACCCCCCCCCCCCTGGGATTTGAGCCCTATACTAGAAAAGCGTACATATCATAGTCGGAGTTTCGTGTACTCTTAGAGGGCCGTTTGAATGAGAAATTTCAGCCCGATCTGAGTTCAACATGGGCAGAGTTTCAAATCGGTTGATGGTGTTTACATGAAAAATTGTAGATCATGGATCTAAGCTAAAATAATCAGGTTTTCACTCATCTCACCTCTTTTTGAAGGTATGGAAGGAGACGTACGTCGTATATCCGAAAGAAATGGGAGACTTGCATGCACAAATGGAAAACCTTGAAACGGGAAAAGACGCATTCAACCGAGCATTCAACCGCACATTCGATGAAAGATTGGCAAGGTTAATGGAAAAGCATTTGAAAGAAAGAATACGACTTCGGAAAAGTGGCGGCAAAGGCATGGGTTCCAAATCTTTAAAAAGGTTGGTGTCAAATTCCAGGACCTGTTTTTTTTTACTAAATGGCTTGAAAGAAAGTTTAGCTACTTTATGACAATCCTACCTTTCGACTTTTCTTCAATCTTTTCAAATTTTTCTTCCCCATTGGAGGTCACACCGCACACTACCCCTAAGTTGGCAAACGCATGTACTGTTTGCAACTCACCAGGTCTGGAAGGCTTCAGCTGACAGAGCTGAAACGACGTCAGTCTGAAACAACCACAATAACCCTGAAACATTTGCAGAAAAACAACGGGGATGTGTCTGCCAGAAAAACGTTATGATCCGGTCCTGGAATAAACGTTTGCAAACACAATGCCTGTCTTGGATAATACCAGTCTCTTTTGTTATCTGCTTTAATTTGTTTGCATCAAATTTAACATGACGTAGAAAAATAGCTTTATTAGACCATACCTGTGTTGGAATAACGATACAAAAGGTATAATCATTTACCGGAATTTTCTACCCAAAAATGGGACCTTATTGGCAGGCACACCTCCCTCCAGTTGCTCACTGCGTTGGATAGAACCCCTGGGGTCAGACCATACCACATCAAGACCACAAGCTACAAACCGGATGAAAAAGAGAACTAGGAAGTAATTTATCGTAAATCGGAAGATTTTACCTGTCGGTTGTTTGCTGCACAAAAATCGAGCAAGCGCTTGCAACTTGCAAACGAAGGTTTAGTTCAGTTTTCGTGAGGCAGGAGACACACGGGTGCTACCAGTGACACACAGACACACACGGACACACAGTCTTGGAAAGTGATAGTTTTTGACATAGATAGGGCTGTTTCCTGAACAAGAAGGATCGCCGTGTAAACCATGTCTCTGGCATGCCATTTAGGACTGTTTGCTCTCCTTGCAAATACTGTTTTGGGACAAGGTATTGCTTAACTTAACTTTTGTTCTAAATTAATTGATTTTATCATTTTGGTGCTAGACTGTCAAGTTGTTATGTTATTGTCAGTTTTAATCGCTTCTTTATGCACGTTCTTTTTTAGGTGCAGATTTTCGGGTGGATCTTGAAAATGGAAAAACCCTAGTGGTTGCTGATGACTTCACTTCCAGTCTCAATATTGCAGGTATGCTGGAATGATTTAAATTTATACAACCAATTTGACAATGATGTGTTGGAATCGACATTTTTCAAACATAAAACTGTCAAACGTCAAGAGGATAATTCACGATGGTTGGGTGTTATACAACATGTAGTTTTTATACGAACATACCTAGATAAGAATTAAGAATTGAGAAAGATAAGAATTAAGAATTTAAATCAATACTGAAAGTTTCTTAAACTTATCAGATTTTCAGCACTCGCAATTTCTTTCCAGTTTCTTTAGAG
This sequence comes from Aurelia aurita complex sp. Pacific, assembly GCA_004194395.1. Lineage (NCBI taxonomy): Eukaryota > Metazoa > Cnidaria > Scyphozoa > Semaeostomeae > Ulmaridae > Aurelia > Aurelia aurita complex sp. Pacific. The sequence continues at coordinate 186,945 of REGL01000005.1, read as the reverse complement.
GTTCCATAACCCCATAACAATCTTCATATGGCCTCGTGAGCAGTTTTAAGAAACTTTCAGTACTGGCTCAAATTCTAAGTTTCTTATAAAAATGATACTTGAAACCATGTTGAAACTCGTTTATTCGAACAAATTTCTGTCTCCTTGTTTATTTGATTGAAAGAACAGACTAAAAATTGGAAAGCAGCTGCAAAAATAGTACAGGATCTGATTTCAAGCCTTTGAAACAAGCGGTTGATTTTGAGGGCGAAAGTCTTATTTCTTGTCAGGCTCTTATTTGCTGAGGTGGCGGGGGTCAAAACGATCAATAAAAAGAAGGTTGATTTTTCAAGATCACATTTCAGCTATCTTGCTTTCAGAAAACTAATAAGACCACAGATATAAGCAAAATCCGCCAGACAGAACTTTAGATTTACCCTTCTTCTTTCGTTATAAGCACACAACTTCTCTTAACAACCACCTTTCGCTTGCACAAGACGAGAGTTTGCCCTACTTGTTTCAGGGCAACTTTTGCGGCTTTGTTTGTTTTGAATTACTGGTTGAGAGAATTTCCTTTGTCTGCAGTAGCTAATCGCTTTGAATTGAGGTGTCAATCAAACGCAACTGTTGCTATTGTATTACAGAATCTGCCCTTGTTGATTGTTCACACTGTCCAGAACAAGAGTTTTCTACAGATGGAAGGAACTAGAATATTACTTTAAATAGCAGGAGCAATGTAAACGGGAGACTGATCCATTGGACTTTTGTTATATTACAGATATCCGTCCAAAGTTGTACTGGTACAGTGTGGATGAGGACTAATTTAGACTTGCCCCAAGTCTTACTTTCAGATCGACTTATCACAGTAACTTTTTCTAGGGTCATTCCCTGATGACTTGCAAGCATCTGCTGAACCAACTGCTCGCAGACGCAAGCGACGACAGATCTCACTTCCAGACAATCGGCCTATCGTAACAGAACTTTATGCTAGTCAACATTGCCATGGGTTATATTTGAGATGGAAAAGACCTCCTGCACCTATCAGGTATACACGCATTTCGTTAGTTTCTTGAATTTTTTGTACCGGATGAGAAAAAATAGACTTATGACTATGAGTCTCTTGTTTCCCTGTGCTCTTTGACTTCAAGATGGTGCTTCAGTCAACAGAGACTCATATTGTTACTCTGAAAAAGTTGACCCTATTTAGGCCTAATATGCTGGGGTTCCTAGCATACCAATCAGATTGCGAGATTTGGCAAAGAACAATAAGTTTCGCGCACTCGATTCGAAACACGCACTTGACTAGATTTGAAGGAAGTTGCTGCGGCAGGTACTTGAAGATTTCTCTGGTATGTTTTGGTCTTAAAACATGTATGAGTCCCTGTTGAGCAAGGTACCGCAGGAATACAAGGGACTCAACGTCATAAGTCTAGAGAAAAAACAATCCTCGTTTGAAAGGTCATTGCTCCCCAAATATCAAGACTGTAATATCGGCAAATCTACCATTTAATGGTAGACATGTTCAAATCCACTATAAAATTTACCTGACTGAAATTGGCCCCTCCGTTCTGAAATTATGAGGGATTTCCCAAAGGAAGCCTCTTCAAGAAACCTTAAAAAACGAGCTTAAAATTGTTGGAAACGTTTCAATGGTTCGTTAATGGCAAGTGTAATGTACATTGAAAACCTTACTTTTTAGATCGATATACTAGGCTTTTTACTGAAAAAGTAGGTTTTTCGGAGAAGTCCATGTCTTTCGTTCGAAAAAGCAACCACTGAAAAAATGGGTTTTCTTGCGAAGGTGCGTTTTCTACTCGAAAAAGAACGTAAACTCAGCGCAAAGGTTCCAGACGAATGAATTTCGGATGAAATATTGTGGCTGAAAATTTCTTGGACTTTTTAAGCAAATTCTCGGACGTTTTAACATAAATGTTGGTGTCTAACCGATAGGTTTAAAATTTTTTTTACTTGTTTTATATGATATTTGAAATATATTAAATTGAAAAGGAGAATCTCATAGGCTCTCAAAGGAAGCAGATTCGCAGAAAAAGCAAGGAATCTATTGAAGCCCAAATCGAGAAACAAAAGCAACATTGCGTTGCAGATAGCATGAGAGGCACATTTTCCCTTGACTGGAAAAAAATTTAGACATTTTGCGTTTTTGGCTCGAGATGTTACTCCCACTGGTACCAAGGGTGTTAGGACACGAACGTGTTGATTACATATTTGTTTACCTTGTTTTGATCCTTGTCTTGATTTCTTGTCTTCTTTGCTTCTCTGTTTCGTCTTCAACTGGTGTGTGCAACTGAACGGTTTATTAGGCCCAAATGCCTCGTTTTATTTGAATATATCTTCCTTGTATTCCTGTGTTTAGTGCGCCCACGCAGAAGAAAGGTTCCAAACCGCAAAGCCATAAACAAAGACTTTAGTATGGCACTGCGGTTTGAAACCTATCTTCTTCGAAGGTGCGCTAAGACCTGAATAAAAGGAAGATATATTCAAATAACATGAGGCATTTGGGTCTAATAAACCGTTCAGTTGCACACACCAGTTGAAGACGAAACAGAGAAGCAAAGAAGACAAGAAATCAAGATAAGGATCAAAACAAGGTAAACAAATATGTAATCAACACGTTCGTATCCTAACACCCTTGCTGTTACGGGAAGTATACTATATTAGCACACACCTTTCCTGTTACTACACTGCCATCCTGGATTCTTAGAGTCCCTATTGCTTCGTAAGGAAATCTCTAATGTTTAGAAAGCATTGTTCGTTCGCTTGACGAAGGTTTTAAAGGTCCTCGTATTAGCACAAAATGGGAGCTTAATCCTAGTTTCATGAAGGAGATCTTTGTTGAAAAACACAGTCCTTACGGGTTAAGAAGCTGCCATAATCTACTATTGTCACAAACTCGCACAACGTGCAATGGCTTGGAGACGATATCGTTTCGTGGGTGTAGATTATGGCAGGCGCTTCTCAATGATATAAAGCAGTCAGATACCCTCTCCAGCTTTAAAAGGGAAATTAAAATCTGGAAAGGAGAGGAATGCAATTGTAGACTATGTAAGCCGTTCATGGCTCAGGTTGGGTTCTTAACCTGGGCCGGGTTGTTCAAACGACGATTAGCACTAATCTTGGATTAAGAGCATAATTCTGCAGTCACTTCCATGGTCTTAATCCAGTATTAGCCTAATACCAGTTTTGAACAACCGGTCCCTGGTGAAAATTTGCTGCTCTATAAATACCCAAAAAATAAAAACATTGTAAATATTGCAAACATTCTAAAAATCTGTAAATTTATTATTTTCTAGTTCATTTCTTTGTTTTACAAATTTACTTTCTGAGATAGTAAGCTTGAATTTGCCTTTATTTTTATCTATTGTACGTGGTGTCTCAAAAAAATTACCCCCTGTTGACTGAACAAGGCAACAAAACGATAACATTTCGGGACTTTTTGAATTAATGGCTACATTTATTCGTCTTCAACTTAAATGCACATACCTTGCATTTTGAAATCGATCACCAAACAGCGGAGATATGAGTTCACAAGGTCAAAATTTGGAGTGCACCTGAAACCAGAGGTTTTGAGAAATGGCCTCGCCATAATTTGACACCAAACAGGTATTTTGCAAACGAATTTTCAACTTTGACCTTTACTTTTTATTTTTGAAAAGATCTATACCTTGAATTACTTCAATTGTTCTTGAAGTGACTTTTCTTTTGAGGAAACGGTCCTTGCATTGCATTCGATTCCAAGTGTTTTGTATTAAAGAAGAGGAAAAGGAGCACGTGCACGCTTATTTTGGAAATGTGGCACGACTTTATCATTCTTACCACATTTTTACTATATTTGTTTAATCAGCGCCATCATCTTTTATTCTTTTCAAAAGCAAAAAACGGAAGCTTAAAGTCTACAGGTACTTTGGAAAATGTCCACGATACAAATCATGACTATGCCCTTTTCAAAACCTCTGGTTTTGGGTGCACTGTAAGTTTTGACTTTGCGAACCTGTAACTCCGGTGTTTGGTGGACGAGTTCTAAATGCAAGGTATGTGCATCTAAGTTGAAGATTGATAAATTTAGCTGTGAAGTCGGGGAGCAATGATATCTTATTGTTTGGTTACTATCTCCAGTCAAAAGGGGGTACTTTTTTGAGACACCCTGTATATATGCCTACTTTAAATAATTCAATCATAATGTTAATAATAATGTTTCTTTGCAGCGGAGGAGCGCCATACACCAACTCTGAATTTAAATACTACAATGTCTACAGAAGCACGAAATATTTCACTGATATCAGTGGCATGTCCCCTTATGCATCTGGCAAAGATGTCTTTGAGCTTTCGAACCTCGAAAATGTTTGGTGGCTTGATCAAAACCCCTTGCCTAATGATCACGTATGGTATGCTGTTACTATGGTTACAAGAGATGGTCAGGAGAGAAAGGATATTACGCCGGCCAAGGTATGTTATTTGAAGACGATTTTATTCCGCAAGAAAGCATCAATTTCCAACAGTCCAGAGTCCATCCACGACAAATGACAAATCTGACATTGAAGGTTTGAGATTTCTGACAAAGTTGCGTTTAATGTTTAGTGTACCTGTACGAAAATACAAGGCCATGTACAAGCCTTGTAGTTATGGCCTTGTAACCTTGTAATAGCCTGGAATAGCCTTGCTTTAACCTTGTAAATGGCTTGAAAAATGCTAATTTGCCTTGTAGAAGCCTTGTGGAACCTTGTGTTAGACTGGTTGCAGCTTGGAATCTTACTGATAGCCTTGTAATTTTCTTCCAAGGTTAGTACAAGGTGATAACAAGGTCATAATCCCCTCTACAAGGCTAAAACTTGGCCTGTACAAGGCCAAGTTTAGCTTTGTATTTTTGTCCAGGTAGCTATTGAATGAACATAACTTTAGACACAACTTTGATAGTCTTACTCCTAATTTATACTGTGGTACTGACAAGGAAAACAACGAGCATTATCCCTTGTATTGCCTCCAGTTTGACTCGATGCGGCAACATCTCTTTGATCAGCTCTCTGAGATTCCTTGTTTGAATTAATGTTTGTACCGGATGTCTCGTGAAAAAAGTACCCCCCTTTGTATGGTGAATAACAGATCTGGCATACTATAATTTCTCAAGATATTTTGGTTGTTTCATCTGTTCGTGAATATTTCGTAGTGTGAGTTATCTGCTGTGAGGTGTGGCAGTCTTAGTTGGAGCTCTATGAGCATCTCAATTGACCAAAAAACATCGATCAGATTTTCTAAAGATTGAACTTAAAGGAACAGATGAAAATATTTACTTCTACCAGGTGTCCCAAAAAAAAGTACTCCTGTTTAAAAAACCACCAAAAATTGATTATCAAACCTTTGATGAAATTTTCTTATTCAATTGCTTTGTCAAAGACCTAAAAATATTCACAGAAGATAAAATGTTTGCTTTTGACACAGCAAGGTAGGAAATTTACGCGTTGAAAAACCTTATTTTGAGCTATAGTTTTTAAGCAGAGTACTCAATCTTGCCGAAGAGTCAAAATTTTCAGATTTTTTATCATCATTGAAGTCTCCAATGATAGTGCACATTTATTTCTGTCATTTATGACCATACTAGAAATTTTACAAGCACACAGAAAGTGATTTGGCAATCATCAGTGCTTTTTTGCAGTATGATTCAAAATCAGGTAGCCCTAAAAAGAGCTAAATTTGCTCATTTTTAACCACTTGCAAGATCAGCTATGTCTTGAATAATAATTTGGTCTTTGATCTACTTGACAAAGAAAGAAAATTGAAGATCGGCCGTTTAATCAAATTTTGGTGATTTTTCAAATGGGAGTACTTGGGTTTTGGGACACCCGGTATGTTGCTATCGGTATTTCGCTTGAACTGGACTTATTTACAAAGGAACATTCTGTTGCCTGTGATGACCGAAATCTGCATTTCTACGAAATCTTTATATGAAATTAATTTGGGATTATTCAATTGATATGGTAACTTCATACCTTGATTTTATTATTATTATTATTATTATTATTATTATCATTAATTCTTTCATTTAAAGTTGGCTAAACAATTATAGTTCTAACTGCTAATCAAGGCCAACTATTTACAAAATTAAATACAATGTTATAAGGAAGGTATAATTTACAATAAAAAACCTAAACGGGGATAAAATATTTTACATAATCTGCAGTTGCAGGCTTCGCATTCATGGGCTTTAATAAGTCTTTTGAATATAAGAAGGGATGCCGTATCCTGTACAAAAACACAAAGCTAAACATGGCCTCGTTCAGGCCAAATTTTAGCCTCGTAGCGGGGATTATAACCTTGGTATGACCTTGTACTAACCTTTGAAGAAAATTACAAGGCTATCAGTAAGGTTCCAAGTTACTTTCCAAAATGCTTCCGCTAGGTTTCAACGAGGCTTCCACAAGGCTATTTAGCATTTTTCGAGTAATTTACAAGGTTACAGCAAGGCTTTTCTAGGCTAGAACAAGGTTACAAGGCCATAAATACAAGGCTTGTACATGGTTATTACATGGCCTTGTATTTTCGTACAGGATGGCTTACAATTTAGCTCAAGATAGACTGCTTTTGGCTTCGATTTCCCTGACCCCTTTTTCGCATCCTTTAGGCCATGTACGTTGGTGCATTTAGTGGAACTGGCAGCTTAATACCTCTAACACCGGACGCCATCAAAGGAAAAACAATGCATCATTCTGCAATATACAATCCTCACAGGAATGAATACTTCGTAGCATGGGATGTGGACACTAATGTTGATGGGCAGCCTGATCGCCTTTATGCCCTTCGACTCAGTCCAACCGGGGCGATCGTTGGTAGAAATGTATTGGATATGACTGTCAATGTTAGATCAGGTTAGTGCTTTGATAAAATAGGGCTCAAATCTTTCAAATCTTTAAATGACAAGAGCGGGATTTCCAGCAAAATGGGTCAGCGTTGAAAACCTGAAAAACTTCTTAGGTTGGATTGTTGATAGCTTCTATAGTTACAATGAACTGTAATGAAACCATTTTTGTGTCTTATGGTACTTTGGTTGGACGGAAAGTTTCCCAACTATTTGGCAATCCCAACTATTTTGCTTCCTAGAAAACATATGCAGCGATATAGACTGTCATATTCTTTTCAATTTGGCACGGCAAGGGCATTGTAAACGTTGTAATTTTCGCAGCAGTGCCACGGTAGATACCAACTGATTTGCTTCTAGCTTAGAATCAATCTTGGTTCGTTGAACTTTGATTCGTTGTAATGAGAGTAGCATTGACCATCATTGAAATATTGTTCCACAGGATAATAATCCATTATGATTAATTCACAGGAGTACAAGGTTGGCCAAGCGTCGCTTACAATCCCAAGAGCAATGAATACTTGGTTGCATTTCAAGTTTCCACGCCCGTGATGTTCTCTGGAAAATTCTTTACAGTTTCACAGAGGGTGAGAACGATAAGAACAGATCGTGTGACAAACCCGGCCTTGCTGCTCAAAGGAACAGACACGAGTACAGGAAGGGTCATCCCTACAGCTG
>REGL01000005.1:125171-143755 GCA_004194395.1 Aurelia aurita complex sp. Pacific | reverse complement strand
CTACAGTAAGAACCCGCAAAATAGAAACCAGTTTTTTCAAAACAGCCTGTTTAGTTTCCTATTAAAGGGTCATTAATCTTGAAACAGGCTGAAAGGTTTCTTATCACATGGTTAAGAAACCGTCAGTTATTTCAACTTAAAGCTTTAAAGATTTAAAGAAAACCCAGAGCAAACACTATCGAAAAATATTCTCTTGTTACCTAGCATCCGCTCGAAATTTACTCAACCTCAGTATACATGCTAGGTATATACTTAGATTGAGATGCTTTTGATGAAGTCTTTAAAAAATTTTGGCACCTGATTTTAACGAAGACTGTTAGATATGAGTTTACTTGGGATCCTCCTATAAGAAACCTTCCTAAATCAGGCTGAGAAGTTTCTTATACGAGGGCACCATTTCTCAAAAAAATCAGCCTTAGGTTTCTTCTAAAGTGGTTTCTATTTTGCGGGTTCTTACTGTAGCGTCTATTCCCGCCATGATAGGCATAGTAGATGTACTTTTTGAGTTTGTATTTTAATCGATCATAGAAAAGAAAGATTTTTCTTTCGTTTTTTAGTGCTTGTTCCATTGTCATAGACGCGGAGGAACCGGGGAGGCACAGTTGCCCCTCCAAGTGTTTTAAATTCTATTCAATTCAAATTTTTTCATAGAACACAGGACTAAAACGTATTACAGCTACATATAGAAATATCTGTATCCTATACGACCAAAGTAAAGCATAGCTTATCTAGCTTTGGCCGTTAAATTAAAATGCAAAAAAGAAAAGAAAAATACGAGTAAATATCGAAAATTACAGCATTGTCACCATAGATATATAATGATGAAAGATTAATTGTTCATAAAATGATATTTGAGGTTTATTATTAATTATTTATTTTATTTATTAATATTTCACTATTGTGAATGCTTTAAGGCTTGTAGTATACTGTTTTATTTTGGTTATGTTTTTTATTGATTTTCGCAGATTATTCCATAATCGTGCGCCCTTGTTTCTAAAAGTTTTTATCCCACTCAAGTTTTACGCGATTTATATATTCGATAATCTATCGCTTGCCTTAAGTGCCCTATTGTAACCGTAAAGGACCCACTTCCCAGGGGGTACTCTGGTATATTTAGGATGAGGGTGCTCAGACTGGGGTACAAAACTCTTGCCTAAAAATAATTTCTTGCATAGAAATTGAACCAAACGATAATGTTTCTGACCCTTCATACTTAAATCTGCGGAAAAGGGCTCTAGCTGATAGATTTCACATAATACCTTTGATCTCAGTAATGTTAATTGATTTTTATTATTTTTTGTAGATTACGTTTTCCCAATCTTTTACTTTTTCCCATTTTTTAGACCCAAAGCACTGATCCAGAATTTCAGGACCCCAACAAGTAACTGTACGAATGGCTGACCCAAAACAAGGCCTTGCCCAAATCTTATACCCAATAATAATAATAATAATAATAATAATAATAATAATAATAATAATAATAATAATCACTTTATTACGGTTGGATAAACTCATAACGTAGTTTGTGCCAGAAGGCACAAACTAATAAATACCAACTACGCTAACAAATTTACAGCAATACTATTTACAAATTTTACAATTGCAACCCTCCCCAGCCCAATTTTTTATGTTTTTGCCAAAAACAGAGACTGTATTGCTGCTCTTAATCACATCAGGTGTACCGTTCCAAAGTACACTACCCCTGAACGCTATCGAATTTGTACCGAAAGACGCGGTTGATGCCTTTGGAAGTGTGAGAATATCTTTGATTCTCAGATTGCTCAACCCACAAAAGTTGCCTGAGCACTCCAGTTCGAAAAATAGTAGAGTACCCCCTGGAGTCTTTATTTCGTCCTTTTTTGGTCAAAGCACCCCCTCCTGTTTCTAAAAACTGCACCTCTGAGAGCTTTGCACCTCGTAGTATCAATAGCGAAAACTACAACATTGGAATCAGTTTACTGTAGTTCCAATATGAAGATTTACACCCTCGTTTGCAGGTGGCGGTGGAGTTGGCGATGCATGTAAAGGAGACTCAGGAGGACCAGTTACAATAATGAATTTGAAGACAAAGAAACACGTGTTAATTGGAATCGTGAGTTGGGGAGAAGGGTGCGGGAGAGTAGACAAATATGGCGTTTATGTCAAAGTCTCTAACTTCCAAGCTTGGATCAATTCGATTGCTCAGTGAACAGTAATGATGACGTTGTTATGCTCATAGGGATGAAATTTTCATAAATTTTCTTGTTGCATGTCGTGCAATTGTACAAAGATCAGTAAATAAAGTAAAATATAAGCACTTTGGTGCGAATTGAAACAGGCACGACGTTCCGAGCATTGCCCGTTGTATCGCGCGGCATGTTTGTCAAAGGATAACACATGCCAAAGCACGTAAAAGTCATTGCTGTAAGGCAAGAGATTTGGTCGTGATTGTAGGCCTATTTCAAGGTTTCTTTAATCATCTTCATGAGAAAATCCCCCATAATTTGAGAAGGAAGTGGCCAATTTCAGTCCCGTCAATTTTAAACCATATTTGAACAAGTTCGCTATTGAATGATATGATTGCCAACATTATTGCGCCGATATTCACGGACCTTTGGAACAGGGGTGGTTTTTATTTTTACTCAACCTGTATGCAAAATGATAGCTTGCGTGCAGACTTTTCCTCTCTACTGCGAAGGAGAGTAAGCTCTATTTCGCAGTTGAAAGTACATCTGCACGCAGGCTAGCAAAACGAAGCAACGTGTTGAAAGTTGCGTCTGCCGTTAAGCTTAACACTTTAAAGCGTTTTCTCGATTCTGCATCGTACCAAAGTATGACACATAAGGCTAACATTTTCGCTAAATACACACTTAATGGTGCTACATGCCAACCAAATACGAATCGAGTCTGCCCATCTTCCCAATCAAGGGCACCGTGCTATAAGTTGATTAACATGTTAATTGAGTAATAGGCTCAATACATGTGCCAACCTCGTCCCCAGCCCCAGGGCATTTGAAACTAGTGAAAGTAGAGTAGAGTACTCAGAGTTTCATACAGTATTCTTCATGTTCACTACTATACATTTCGAAACAATGTTTTGAAGCCTTTCCAATGTTTAGACATTACTTAAATGCCTTCTGAGTTATATGATACAGGAAACTGGTGAAAATAGAGTAAAAATATGTCAAGGATTCCCTTTGTCAAAAGAAATAGTTATATTTTCCCAGTACTGGAGTTTCTTAATTTTTTTGCTTTCTAAGAGTTGAGTTTCTTGCAAGCGGTTCCTCATTGAAAAATGCGCTTATTTTGCTTTTTAAACATACTGCTAGAATTTCTTAAAGTTTTGGCCAGCTTGACACTGCTCACTAGTTTCATCTAAACATATTTCTTGAAAGATAAGAGAGTATTCGCAGCTGCTGCGATGACTTCCAAAATATTTGTGCTTAACTCCTGCTTAACGCAGTTGTTACCATATTTCGCGACCTTTTACAACCAAGAATAAATTTCGAAAGGAATTAAATGATTAATTGCTACAAAAGACATGAAGGGGTAAACCTCGTGACAGTTTATTTTTCTGGAAAACGCCGTTCAACACCCGTTCTCAACAACCAACGGAACAGCGAAACACAATGGTTGTTTAACCGCCTTGCAAACAACATGGTCGAAGTTAATGAGATGAAAACAGCGTTGTTGTTGCTGTGTAAGTAATCGGATTTGTGTTAATTGAATCCGGGGGTAATGTTATGAGGAACGAGAGTTCCCTTACAGTCTTTCGCTAAATTGCAAATCGTGGCCTTGTCTTCTTGGATCAAGGGCGCCTACCTTGTAGCAACTGTATGTATTCCCAGTACTGTAGAGGTCAAGATGACGTATGAATAACTTTGTGGTTTCAAATTCCTGTGTTGATGTAATACGAGATCAACTGTTATACGAGTTGGCCGAAGGGAGCCAGCAGCGTGATTTTTGATTGGTCAACACTGACAGACGTTAGAATTTGAACATCCTATTTACACAGATTAACAGGACTGGGTCGCAGGACACCGATTACTCTGTGTACTGGGTCATGGGTACAGTACTGGGAATAAACACACTTCCTACAAGGTAGGCACCCTTGCTTGGACCGGACGTGAACTAGAGAGAAAAGTAGCGTTTGCGCAATTGGTCCAACTGCCAGGAATCAAAGAACCAAATTTGATCCAAAAATACTACACTTTTGACATTTTGAGGGTACCGTTAAGTAAATCCTCGAGTAAAAGTGAACCATTGATAGGGGCTCGTTCGAGGGGGAAAGAGGCTTAGCAAGTAATAAGGTAGATGTCTGATAACATACTGCGATTCTAACCGGTAAAGGTATTTGAAAAACATTGGATGAGTCAAACAGTTAACCCGTTTGACGGGCTGCGAAATTAAAAGTCAATCTATCAGTCAAAGGTTAACTTATATAAGAAAATTGTTGCTTGGTAAAAGGGTAAAGTTACTCATTTTTAAGACCCAAAAATTAGATAAATGCCTGTAAGAAGGGGTCTGTATGGGAACTGAGAATTCCACATTCCATTCTGGCCCATCGCTTTTTTGGCATTGAAATTTAAAAGTCAGTTTCAGAATGGAATTCAAATTTAATAGCACGTAAATCATGGACCAGAATGGAAGTAGGAATTCTCAATTCCCATACAAACCCCTTACACGGATTAGGGGGGGGGGCTAATTGAGGATTTGCGGCAATTTATCCTTTGCTCATTTCAGCATTGGTGGGACGCATTTACTAAAGACTTATTTTGAAGTTGTAATTTCTGTGCAGAATCGATGGAAGCCACCCCCTGGCGTGTATATTTGCATCTGATTTCGAAATTATGAATCATCGAGGGCGAGGGTTAAAGGTTTATATGTCTTCTTTGACGAGTCTTTTACGTCATGTGGTTTTTTGGTCAAGTGATCTGGTCATCGGATGTCATTTAAACCGCGATTTAAACCACAGTAAAGAAAACGTCTCCACTCCACTATTCTATTTGCCAAGTATTTGACTTTCTTGATTTTTCGTAATCTGAGAGTTTAGTTTCTTGTAGACTTGCCCCAATTCGTCAAAAAAAATCGAAGGGAAATAAAAGCGAAAGATAGACTCATTACAGTTGACGAAATAGAATTGGGTGGGGGCAAGTCTAAGTTTCTTGTAGTTTCTAAATTGTGTTTCAGGTACAAAAATCTTTCTGAAATAACATGCAGTTTACCGGAAAACAAGATGAAAAACGTAAGCTGATCACATGAGTCACGTGAATATATAGGAAAATATCACATGTTTGCGAAATATCCCCCTCTCGAAGCTTGCTACTTATTAGGGACTGTTCTTTGTTTATAAAAGGGTTGGTACCGAAGAGAAATGGGTTGGATAAGAGAAATTTTCTAACATAAAAAGGTTGGGTAAATATTTTTCATGTTATTTCAAGGTTGTGAAAACAAAATTTTCCCACCAATTAATGCCAAATGTTTTAAAGTCTAAAATTATCAATATCATCATCAACATCATTAGCACTATCCATTTCGCTTTCAGTGTCTACTTTGTTCATCTTTATGGGCAAAATGTTTTCAACCTGAAAATTGTTTGGTAGATGTTTTTGCTTTCACTTTTAGAGTTGGGTAAGAAGATTTTTTGGACAAGAAAACATTTCTCTTCAGTACCAACCCCTCTGTAAATAATGAACGGTCCCTTACATGGACACATTGCCTAAAATCTTGTATAGGAGAGAGCACTCCGTGTCCTACGCGTATCGTAAAAATCTCCTGAAAACCTATTGTTCAATTTGTAGCATTCTTAATTGATTTACCGATGCATGTCTATGAGTTTACCTACTCACCATATCTTTTGCATCTTTCGATATTTCCTTATTGAGAAAAAGAAAAAGGTCACAAGAATTTGAAGTGATTGACCCCCGTTTTCAAGGTTAAAATAACAAAGACATTCATTGATCACAAACAGGCAGCAGAGTGAGTCGCAGAGGAAAGAAGAAAGTGCGCACATGAGGTTCTTGCTTTCTCTTTATTAGGAAAGAAGAATATTGAATGGTCAGTCGTCAAGAAACATTGAAGAAATAAGGTATAAACTATCAGGTAAGGTATAACTCGGGTTGTACCTCGTTTAAGGTATAACTCTTTTTGATTTCGCGTGTTGTTCTTAGCCAAGGATTAAAATGATACATACAACTTAGGCCCCAATAGCCAACGCCTTGCTGGCTGCTGTGCACACGGAAACGCGTTCATGTTTTATTCGATACTTTATTCACAGTCATAAACTATACTTTATTCCATCCTTCAAGCCTATTTTGCTATTTTTAGTTCGTCGTTAATTGTTAGTTGAAGGCCATCGATTTTTTTTTTGACTGTAATCTGTAATCAATAGTGAACTTCCGTGATATGTATGATACTATACAAATCTTGACACTGTTGCGCAAAGGACTTCGCATCAAATTTCATAAACGTGAAGACGCTTGCAGCAAAGCAGCAGGAAAACACAAACATGGAGATGCTTTAATTCATGGTCACTAAATTATGAAGAACATANTCAAGCCTATTTTGCTATTTTTAGTTCGTCGTTAATTGTTAGTTGAAGGCCATCGATTTTTTTTTTGACTGTAATCTGTAATCAATAGTGAACTTCCGTGATATGTATGATACTATACAAATCTTGACACTGTTGCGCAAAGGACTTCGCATCAAATTTCATAAACGTGAAGACGCTTGCAGCAAAGCAGCAGGAAAACACAAACATGGAGATGCTTTAATTCATGGTCACTAAATTATGAAGAACATACACACGAAAACGCCAACGCCAACTTTTAAATGTAACTGATGAATTTGTTTCAGGTTGAGCTCTATTTTATGAGAGGTTGCCCCTACCCTACTAACTAAACCAGTATATTTTAGGCCTATCTTGCGTGAAATAAATGAAAATGAAATATGGACTACTGGAATAGAATTTGTTAGTTTGGAGTAAAATGGGAAGGGCAAAAAATTTGGATATATTTTGCTGAAATCGCAGTGGTGTCGCTAAGATTTTTTATTGGGAGGTGAATAATAACAGGGTGTAGACCAGAGCCCCAGAAAAATTTTCTAGGACCACACCCTCTACTTTGGCTGTAAATGCAATAAACACCCATTTTATAGGTTGATATGAAGATAAATGAGTCTGTTGAAATAACACCAGTAGGGTACCACAATTGGAAAATGAAGTCTTACCGGCGACCGAACAACCAACTTTCAATCCCCAGAACTTTCCCCGACCAGTCTATTACGCCACTCCGTAATGGAATTGTCAAAAAGGGCTATGAGGTTCTCTCAGATTCAGAAATCTGAAGTATACGATTTGTGAAAAAGAGAGCTTCGGGCTCGGCAGAAACTTCAAAAGAGTATACAATGATGGGGCCCCAGGAAAATTGTTGTGGACACTCCCTTTACTTTGGCTTAGAACACTTCTACGGACCACATGTTAGCTGGTTGCTGAAATAGAATTGTTTGTCATTTCATAACATTTGTTTAAATTAGAATCCCCAGGAAAATATTTTTGCAAAAATATGATATTATTTGCCAATTGAAAACTTTCATAATTTGGTAACAGCTTTTATGAATCACCACCACCGGAATATGTTTGCACAAACACAATACTTTGTCCTTGAACGGTTCTCACAATCCAATTTTCCTGGCCTCAAAATGGAAGTCTTGAAAATTCTATGATTGTTTGCCTCTGAAATTTTTCAAATTAGCCAACCTATACAATTGGCTTAGAATGATTCTCCCAGTCACTTTCCATCATTTATCCAAAAGATTGTTACCCTACACTCCCCTACCTATACCCAACTACTTTCTCCTCATTTGGTTTCTGAAAAAGATCTTGACTTAGATTTTCCACAAGCTATGTTAATGAGATATGCAAGCGCAGAGGGTATGAGTCTCTAGAATGAGGGTCTAGAGGCTTCGCCACCAGAAGAAATTCTGAGTCAGTGTCCATAGATCGTCCGAAAATGCGAGATTATACAAACCTACACTCTTTTTTTTTTTTTTTTTTTTTTTTTCCCCCCTTCCAATAATTTTACACTAGAATTAGAGGAATTAGAAAATGGTCCTGGAGAACATTGGCCCCTCCCCTTGTCACCCCCTCCCGGCGCTTCTGAAATCTTTGTTGACAGTTCTCCTACAGTTACAAACCCAGACTGAAAACTTTGCCTTGCAGGGGAAATGCGTTCCCTGTGCAGTGTTTGTAAAAGTAATGGCCTTCTGTTTAAAAATAAAAGAATCTGCACAAATTCACCATGCAGAAAAAAATGTCAAAGTTTTAGGAACTACCCCCTGGACATGGTGAATGTTGATTTATAAGGTCATGATGGTCTACTTTTTCCTGCAATCAGCACTGCCCATTTATCACCCACTTATCCCTGCAGACTCAACTGTAAATTCTTGACTGAGCGCCCACCTTTGATTCTTCGCTTTAGCCCCAAGCCCCCATCTCATGACCAATTTTGACAAATAAGCCCCCCAAAAATATGCCCCCATATGAGTTGAGAGTATTTGAATTCCATAAAACGGTGAATTTTTCATGAATGTGAGAATTCATTGTCTTGGTACTGTATAATGTAGATGGTCGTCACAGCTCAATGTTACAATACATTTGTTATGATCGCTTCCCATGAATTCTTTTCTAAGCTTTGTTTTTCACTTTTCTCTTACCTTAATCAGCCAGAATGGAAGTATTTCATCACATACCTACTATCTACCCATGTAAAAAAGAAATGGAAGTATAAGGGAACGCTGGAATATGAAAACCTTGAATTTAGACTGAGTTCAGTTAAACCCTGTCTTCCTTGTTTCCTTGGTTGGATAAAATCGTAAATCTCATGAAACTTTGTCAGATTTATTTCCTAATGCACTTGTGGGTTTTTAAGTATTCCTGATTCATGCAGCCCTAAACTGAAAAGCAGGCAAAGCCATCCTACTTCATGTTGTTAGTTAGCACCAAAGCAAATAATGTGGTTTGGAAGTCAAGAAGAAGAAATCCCATGATGACCACACCCCATAATGTCAACATGCAGTGAACTTATTTGATCAAATGCAGAACAAATTTGTTTCCTGTCTGTCTGGAGCCATTGGTCTGTATGTTTGAAGGTGAAGGTGAAGGTGAAGGTGAAGGTGAAGGTGAAGGTGAAGGTGAAGGTGAAGGTGAAGTTGCGTGAAGTAAAGAACAGTAGGGGTGCGTCTCATCGTTAGATTTCTTGTAGTTTTGAAAAAAGGGGGGACAAAACAACTACAGTAAAAAATCACCCATCACAAAGAATTCTAGAAAAATTTAGAAAAGGTGAAAGCCACTGGTAGTTTCTTAACCTTTTGAGTAAAAAAAACGTTCTAGAAAACCATTGTTGATGAAGGTCTACAATTATCAAATCAACCAATAACATCTTTCACTCTTCCGGTTTATGATTTAAAAATTTGATGATGTCACACCCTCTCATGAGTTGAAATATACTGTAGGATGAGCTGTAATTTAGTTCATAACTGTCCAATAGTAGAATTATAGTTAAGTGCCAAAAGTTTCGTTCAAGCCATTCATTTGAAGGAAACACCCTACCATTTTACACTAATAATTATTGTTATCTATTTCCCATACAGGTACTGTTGGTTGGAGTGAAGATGAAGTCATTTGCAGTTCTGACCTGCTTTGTGACATTTCTTCTGGCAGTGAATGTTCAGGGATCAATCCCAATGGATGCACTTCGTAAGACATACAAGTTTTTTCAACTATATTTCATCAAAAAGCACTTTCAAAGTTTTCACACAGTATTTTATTCATTATCTTTTATTTATTTTTTTTCCGACAATCGTATATTTTTCATTTAAGCAACCACCTCTGAGGGGACCATGATGGAAATAAGGTTGATTTGACCATTTTAATGCTGTCCCTGCAACCACAATTAGGGATTTTTTGACCAGTTTTTACTGATTTTTAATAAAATTGAAGAAGTGTGGTATTTACTTTTAGTTTAAAGACTGTAAGACATTAAAATTTTACCTTTATTCAGTGGCAAATAGATACTTACTTACTAACTTGTTTAATTTTTGATTTTGATAGACCTTTGGCGGTTCAACAAAGGAGTCTGAACCAAGCGATATTTTTATGGATNGATCATCAGCCTTACCCCCCCCCCCTTCCAATAATTTTACACTAGAATTAGAGGAATTAGAAAATGGTCCTGGAGAACATTGGCCCCTCCCCTTGTCACCCCCTCCCGGCGCTTCTGAAATCTTTGTTGACAGTTCTCCTACAGCTACAAACCCAGACTGAAAACTTTGCCTTGCAGGGGAAATGCGTTCCCTGTGCAGTGTTTGTAAAAGTAATGGCCTTCTGTTTAAAAACAAAAGAATCTGCACAAATTCCCCATGCAGAAAAAATTTCAAAGTTTTAGGAACTACCCCCTGGACATGGTGAATTTGATTTATAATGTCATGATGGTCTACTTTTTCCTGCAATCAGCACTGCACATTTATCACACACTTATCCCTGCAGACTCAACTGTAAATCCTTGACTGAGCCCCACCTTTGATTCTTCGATTAAGCCTCAAGTCCCCATCTCATGACCAATTTTGACAAATAAGCCCCCCACAAATATGCCCTAATATGAGTTGAGAGTATTTGAATTCCATAAAACGGTGAATTTTTCATGAATGTGAGAATTCATTGTCTTGGTATAATGTAGATGGTCGCCACAGCTCAATGGTACAGTACATTTGTTATGGTCGCTTCCCATGATTTCTTTTCTACACTTTGTTTTTCACTTTTCTCTTACCTTAATCAGCCAGAATGGCAGTATTTCATCACATACCTACTATCTACCCATCTAAAAAAGAAATTGAATTAGAACGGAACCCTGGAATATGAAAACCTTGAATTTAGACTATGCGCATACTAACCGGTTTTGTGTTGTACAGGAAAATATAAAGCCCGAGGTCTTAAAAGTACAGACCGAGCTTGCAAGGTCTGTGCAATAAGACCGAGGGCTTTATATTTTCCTGTACAACTACAAAACCGGTTAGTATGAGTTTTATTACCTGATAGCTTCTAATTTTGACTTATACCATTTAGTCAAACTCATTATGTTACTGTTATGTCGTTTGAGTTCATTGTAAATCTCACAGGCCTAAATCAATTGCTGTGGTGACAAAAATGCGTCCTTGTATCGTATTATACAAGGCTACGGGAAAACCGCGGGAAATGTGCGATTAGCCAATAGGATTGGCGGGATTCTTGTATTGCCTCGTTTTGAAACGTCAGTCAGGTAATAATGAGTTCAGATGAACCCTGTCTTCCTTGTTTCCTTGGTTGGATAAAATCGTAAATCTCATGAAAATTTGTCAAATTTATTTCCTAATGCACTTGTGGGTTTTTAAGTATTCCTGATTCATGCAGCCCTAAATTGAAAAGCAGGCAAAGCCATCCTACTTCATGTTGTTGGCTAGCACCAAAGCAAATAATGTGGCTTGGAAGTCAGGAAGAAGAAATCCCATGATGACCACACCCCATAATGTCAGCATGCAGTGAACTTATTTGATCAAATGCAGAACAAATTTGTTTCCTGTCTGTCTGGAGCCATTGGTCTGTATGTTTGAAGGTGAAGGTGAAGGTGAAGGTGAAGGTGAAGTTGCGTGAAGTAAAGAACAGTAGGGGTGCGTCTCATCTTAGATTTCTTGTAGTTTTGAAAAAAGGGGGGACAAAACAACTACAGTAAAAAATCACCCATCACAAAGAATTCTAGAAAAATTAGAAAAAGGTGAAAACCACAGGTAGTTTCTAAACCTTTTGAGTAAAAAAACATTCTAGAAAATCATTGTTTATGAAGGTCTACAATTATCAAATCAACCAATAACATCTTTCACTCTTCCGGTTTATGATTTAAAAATTTGATGATGTCACACCCTCTCATGAGTTGAAATATACTGTAGGATGAGCTTTAGTTCATAACTGTCCAATAGTAGAATTATAGTTAAGTGCCAAAAGTTTCGTTCAAGCCATTCATTTGAAGGAAACACCCTACCATTTTACATTAATGATTAAAGGTGATCTGAAGCAAAAATGTTTATTGATTTAAATCAATAGCACTGTTAAGTGATAAAAACTTCTGTCAAAATTGTTTTGATACCTTGTTTCATTTTTGAGTTATCCACTATTTTGTATGATTGGCTGATGACATCATTTTGTTTGCACAAAGTGAAGAAAGTATACAAGGTTGACTATGCATCAAACGAAAAATCTAATCCAAAACACTTTTTGCAATCAACATGCCTTTCTAAACATGATCTTAATTCACGAGACAATTTATATTCCATAAATGTAGCTTAGCTGCAAAGTAAATTGCACCTGTAATCATAAAGATCAGATACAGCTATATTTCTATATAGTATCCTATTGATTTGCAAACAAAATGACATCATCAGCTGATACGTAAGATTAGTGGATAACTTGAAAACGAAATGAGATATCAAACAAATTTAAAAGGATTTCTTATCATTCAACAATGCTATTCATTTGCAACAATAAAAAAATTCACTTCAGGCCACCTTCAAGGATTTGGAAACCTTGCTAAATGGTTGTTTAAGTGTTGTTATCTTTTTCCCATGCAGGTACTGTTTCTTGGAGTGAAGATGAAGTCATTTGCAGTTCTGACCTGCTTTGTGACATTTCTTCTGGCAGTAAATGTTCAGGGATCAATCCCAATGGATGCACTTCGTAAGACATACAAGTTTTTTCAACTATATTTCATCAAAAAGCACTTTCAAAGTTTTCATATTTATTCATTATCTTTTATTTTTTTTTTCCGACAATCGTATATTTTTCATTTAAGCAACCACCTCTGAGGGGACCATGTTGGAAATAAGGTTGATTTGACTGTTTTAATGATGTCCCTGCAACCACAATTAGGGATTTTTGACCAGTTTTTACTGATTTTAATAAAATTGAAGAAGTGTATCTACTTTTAGTTTAAAGATAGTAAGACATTAAAATTTTACCTTTATTCAGTGGCAAATAGATACTTACTTACTAACTTGTTTAATTTTTGATTTTGATAGACCTTTGGTGGTTCGACAAAAGAGTCTGAACCAAGCAATATTTTTATGGATTTAGCGCAATCATCTATTATAGTTGGGTTGCGTTTATTCTGAAACACCCTTGTATAAGCAGAATTGTTGCAGTGAAATGTACATGTACACTCACTGTATTAAGAACGTGGTTAGCCTACAATCCTCGCAAAAACCCTTGTCACAAAATGGAAAAAGGTAGATCTGAAGAGCAAATACCCCCCTTTACCCCCCAAGTCAATGTTGCTGAATTCTCTAACTTGGAAAATATCATGCAGCAAGTGTCCTGAGTGAAGACAAACAACATCGTCTCGGGGGGAAGGGGGGTTTACAAGATATTTCCACTGAAGTGGTAGGCACTTTGATTTTTGTTGAAAAATGCTGAAAAATTCAGTTTGTGACAAGAGGTTTTGGCAAGGATTGTAGGTCTTAGAATTCTCTTGAGCCGTGACCTATAAAATGGGTATTCTTTTTTTTCTGACTCATCGGTATTTTCATACTTTCAAAAATTTGTGAAATTCATGATGATGATGATGATGATGACGACGACGACGATGATGACGATGATGACGATGATGATGATAACGATGATGATGATGATGACGATGACGACGACCACGACGACGGTGATGGTGATGATGATGATGATGATGATGATGATGATGATGATGATGAAAATGATGATGCTGATGATGATGATAAAAATATGATTGAAATTTTCAAACTTAAACGATTTTGTACAAACTCAACCCGAGAAATTTTTTCAAAATGCTTTCCTTGCAGAGAAACTAACAACGCCATTATCAGTCCTTGCTGCAAAGAATGGGTCAACAGGAGCACAGTATGCAATGATGACCCCAGTGCAGATTGCCCATCTTATTTCTCCAAATCTGACCATCCCATATCTAGCATCCATGTCTAAGAAGAAGATCTCAGCAGCGCTTCTCACAATGTTTGGATCAAAATCACTTGCTGACCTCGTGAAGTTCTACAAAGGGTTCAGTATCATTCCAGGTGTAGACAAATTTC
Organism: Aurelia aurita complex sp. Pacific; assembly: GCA_004194395.1. Taxonomy (NCBI): domain Eukaryota; kingdom Metazoa; phylum Cnidaria; class Scyphozoa; order Semaeostomeae; family Ulmaridae; genus Aurelia; species Aurelia aurita complex sp. Pacific. The sequence goes on along the minus strand of REGL01000005.1, from coordinate 129,637 downwards.
AACTTGGGATTCTTCAATATGTCACAATGGCTATACAGTTTGATCAGCCATCTCAGACTGTATCCGTAGTCAACCTTCTTGCGAATTTTACAGGTAAATCATGTATAACTTACACTTGTTGATTCAATAAAACGGACCCCATACAGATGGCCCATGAAAAATGTTTCCCTTTCTGAACAGTTCGAGAAAAACAACCATTGTCTCGGCAATCTCTTGCGTAAGAGCTAAAATTGGTTCCATATAATTTTTGCCGATTTTTTCGCTGACTAAAAGACTTCAAAATATGGATTTTCCAAAAATATACTGCTCAAGAATCCCTTGAAAGAGAGACAAATCTAGCGATGAAGATATGTTCCATACCTTCCACGTTTTACATCAAAGATGAGAAGAGCATACAATGCATGTCAATATAAGTCTACAGTCTCGGCCAAAAATTTAAGACCACATTTTTGTCAACAACGTTACTTGGCCTAACGATATGGAACCCTACCACTCTGCCTATTTTACTCTCTTGGAGTTGAATTAGATCAACTTTCCATGTAGATTCCAAATTTTGATGTTGTTTTTTTTTTAATTTCGGTGCTATTTCGCTATGACGTCACAATGAAATATATAGAAATTCTCGGAAATTACAGTGGTTCTGCTAAGGTGAAGTGAAGGTGAAGTTGCGTTTTTCAGCGCCAAGCGCTGGGATCGCAGAAATAGAGCAGACCTAATCGAGTCCGCGACCCCTGTCATGACGCTCGAGTGATGGGGTCCTACCGGGTATCGAACCCACTCCGCCTGACTGTTCTGGCTGCAAAGTCAGAGGATTACACCACTGCGCCACAACACCTTCAAAGTCAGAGGATTACACCACTGCGCTAACAAGGGGTATGACCCAAAAATTGTGTTACTTAGCTGGATTTTAAATCAATCTATGCACAATTCATTTCTATCATTTGTCTGTAAAATATCAAAACTCCACGAAGAATATTGCTTCAGGGAAAAAGGTAGTGGAGGGCCTTCAGTCCACAGCTATGNCAGTTTTCTCTCGTGTAAACGGGGTCTTAGTGCAATCATCTATTATAGTTGGGTTGCGTTTATTCTGAAACACCCTGTATAAGCAGAATTGTTTCAGTGAAATGTACATGTACACTCACTGTATTCAGAACGTTGTTAGCCTAGGTCTTAGAATTCTCTAGTTGGGCCTGGCTTTACCTTTCATGGTGGGAGTGCTGAGGACTTAGTGTCTATTCCTGCCATGGTCAGCATAGTAGATGTACGTTTTGAATTTTTCTCTTGATTGGTTATTAGAAAGAAGAAAATACCGGGTGAGTCAGAAAAAAGGATCCCCACTTGGAAGGCTACTGCTCCATGAATATCAAAGCAATAATATTGAAAACTGTCTTGTTTTATTGCCAATATGTTCAATTAGGTTCAGTAATTTACCCAGCCTTAATTGGCCATTCCCGTTGATATGGGTGATTTTTTGCAGAAAGCCCCTTCCAAAAGCCTTGCAAAAACGAATGAAAACAATGAGCAAATTTTCCTTCCTAAAATTGATGACACTCGCATAAATCCGTGTATTTTGTCCTTTTGGGAGAATTTAATTCCCCTGAATAGGTCATCGATACCAGGGGGAGAACTTGTCCATCCTCCCAAGAGGATAGCACATCCTAAAGCGTCCACAAGTCATTGTTGTAAGGCCATTGTAAGGCAGAAATGTTAGGGAAGTTTGTTCATGATTTTGGGCACCTTTTGAAAGTTTTTTGAAGAGGCTTTCTCAAGAAAATCCCTCATAATTTCAGAATGGAATGGCCGATTTCAGTCAGGTATTGTAAATTTTATAGTAAATTTGAAAATTTCTACCATTAAACTATTAATTTGCCGATATCATTGTCTTTATATCCAGGGAGCCGTGACCTATAAAATGGGTATTCTTTTTTCTGACTCAGCGGTATTTTCCTACTTTCAAAAATTTGTGAAATTCATTATGATGATTATGATGATGATGATGATAATGATTATGATGATGACGATGATGATGACGATGATGATGATGATGATGATGATGATGATGATGATGATGATGATGATGATCGTGATCATGATTATTCGTGATCATGATTATTCGTGATCATGATTATTCGTGATCATGATTATTCGTGATCATGATTATTCGTGATCATGATTATTCGTGATCATGATTATTCGTGATCATGATTATTCGTGATCATGATTATTCGTGATCATGATTATTCGTGATCATGATTATTCGTGATCATGATTATTCGTGATCATGATTATTCGTGATCATGGTGATGAAGATGATGATGATGACGATGAAAATATGATTGAAATTTTCAAACTTAAACGATTTTTGTACAAACTGAACCTGAGCAATTTTTTCAAAATGCTTTCCTTGCAGAGAAACTAACAACGCCATTATCAGTCCTTGCCGCAAAGAATGGGTCAACTGGAGCCCAGTATGCAATGATGACTCCAGTGCAGATTGCCCATCTTATTTCTCCAAATCTGACCATCCCATATCTTGCATCTATGTCTAAGATGAAGATCTCAGCAGCGCTTCTCACAATGTTTGGATCAAAATCACTTGCTGACCTCGTGAAGTTCTACAAAGGGTTCAGTATCATTCCAGGTGCAGACAAATTTCAAGTCGGGATTCTTCAATATGTCACAATGGCTATACAGTTTGATCAGCCATCTCAGACTGTATCCGTACTTAACCTTCTTGCGAATTTTACAGGTAAATCATATATACCTTACACTTGATCATTCAATAAAACGGACCCCATACAGATGGCCCATGAAAAATGTTTCCCTTTCTGAAAAGTTCGAGGAAAACAACTATTGTCTCGGCAATCTCTGCCGTAAGAGCTAAATTGGTTCGATACAATTTTTGCCGATTTTTTCGCTGACTAAAAGACTTCTAAATATGGATTTTCCAAAAATATACTGCTCAAGAAACCCTTGAAAGAGAGACAGATGTAGCGATGAAGATATGTTCCCTTCCTTCCACGTTTTACATCAAAGATGAGAAGAGCATACAATGCATGTCAATATCAGTCTACAGTCGCGGCCAAAAATTTAAGACCACATTTTTGTCAACAACGTTACTTGGCCTAACGATATGGAACCCTACCACTCTGCCTATTTTACTCTCGTGGAGCTGAATTATATCAACTTTCAATGTAGATTCCAAATTTTGATGTTGTATTTTAATTTCGGTGCTATTTCGCTATGACGTCACAATGAAATACATAGAAATTCTCGTAAATTACAGTGGTTCTGCTAACAAGGGGTATGACCCAAAAATTGTGTTACTTAGCTGGATTTTAAATCAATATATGCACAATTCATTTCTATCATTTGTCTATAATAATAATAATAATATAATAATTAGTTTCTTTAAGGTTGGCGTGGTTTTTAGCACTAGGCTAATTAATGCCAACCATTATCGATACAAAAGATGTGTAATAATGATAATCAACCTAAATATAACCTAAATTTACAATAAAATCCTTACATAATCTACAGTTGCATGAAAAATTCCAAAACTTAATTTCCCTTTTAAAATTCCCTACAGATCGGGACTTTTTTATATGCAATGGCAAATCTCGCCAGAGATTTTGCCCCAGGAAGCTCACAGTTTCTAGCCCATAGGCTGTAGTCCTAGGTTTGCGTGCATAGATGTTGCTCGTAACTCTTAAGTTGTAATGTATTTCTCTCTCCGCGAAAATTTCTCTCATAAAACAAGGATTTAAATACATTCTTGTTCGGTAAATTTCAGTGACAAGCAACTGTAGATTTCGTTGATGAATGGAGACTGAATGGTCTGTAATTAACAGTTCTTCAAAACTGGAGGTCCGATCATGATACGCTATTCGCAATGCTCTTTCGTGAATAGAGTTAATTTTTGCGTTAACTCGTCTATCGTGAAACATCCATATCAATGGACAGTAGCTAAACTGTGACATTACGAAAGCCCTCATGACAATCTTAATTTTTTCTTCTGGCATATACGTTGAGGCCCTTGCAAGAGCATGTAGCTTCTGGCTTGCTTTTGTGCACACCATTTTCACGTGTTGCTTAAAATTTAGCTTTTGGTCAATTACAACGCCCAGCAATTTTTCTTCTTTACTCTCTTTAATGACAGAGGAACCAACTTTTATTGACATTTCAGTTTCTTTCTCGCCAAGTACAAGGAGATGGCATTTCTCCTCGTTTAATTTCATACAGTTTTGTTCAAACCATTTGCTTAGTTCAGTAGTATCCTTTTCTAGCCTTAAAATAACTTCCCGTAACTCTTGATGAGAACAGTAAATTGTCGTATCGTCTGCATAATTACAGATTTCAGTCTCATTCAACAAAAGGAAAATATCATTGATAAATATATTAAAGAGGAGAGGCCCCAGAACTGATCCTTGGGGAACACCTAATTTCATTTCTTTCCAAGAGCTGAA
>REGL01000005.1:90642-114835 GCA_004194395.1 Aurelia aurita complex sp. Pacific | reverse complement strand
CTGCTCATAAAGAGGAATACTCCTTGAAAATAGTTTATGTTCTCGTGTCTCCATTGGTTATGAATATGCTCACATAGTTTTTACTTTCCATATCGACGTACTATTTTTTGGTGAGCGGCCTTTAAAAGTGCGCTTTTCAGGTTGTCGATTTCATAACAGAACTTACACAAAGCCCCAGGGGATTCACAAAAGTTTTGAAGTTGATTTCGCTTTGTAAATTACATCCTCGAACAAAAGAATTCTGCTGGCGTCTTCTCGGCTCACGTCTTCTTGCTAAAATAGCCTTTTGAATTTCTGTCAAAGCGGTGACTTCGCAGGTTTTTTTAGGCCTCGTTCACACTGCTCCGTATTCATATGAAAACGAATAAAAAAGTATCCGTTGTCGCCTTGCGTTCACACTGCTCCACCATGAAAACGCAGACCTTTGAAAACGCACTTTGAAAACGGAGACTTTTGAAAACGCAAAAACGCAGTGTAAACACCGAAAACGCAAAAACGGATACTTTTGAAAACGCTAACAACAACAACAACTTAACAACATGCTTAGTGCGCGCCAATAGACGATTGCGCTAAAGATGGCGGCGAGGAATTTTGTACTAAGATGCATTGCGTAATGGGATGTGCAATGGTAAGAAGGCTTGCAGAAAAATAGAACAAACAAAATACCGATTGTTGGCGACCTTGAAGTTTTTTTCGAGGTGACCTTCTCAGGAAACTCAGTCATATTTTTGGAAGAAATTGGCGGATTTCAGCCAGAAAAATTCATAAAATTAACTTAACATGTCCGCTATTCAGTAAAACAATAACAAATATTACTGCTGTGATATTCAGGGGATTGTAACCTTCGAAACCCCGTGCGATTTTCTGACGCACCCATTTTTTCTTTTCAGTTAAAACTACCTGTGAAAAGACAAAATGTCCATCTGACAGCATCTGTGTGACTCCTGCCAATGGTGTGGCTATTTGTAAATGTGAATCAAGATGGCACAAAATGAAGAAAGGCAAATGCCACAGAATCAGAGGACTTGCAATTAAAGTAAGTTTGTGAATTCATATTACCGGAAGTGTCTCAAAAAAGTGTACAGATTTGGTTGGGCTTAGCAATGTGAATTTAGCTACAAGCAATAGCTAATCACTCTCAAAATCTTCCTCAGTTGTTAACTTGATCATAGGTACCTCGTTTATTTGTATTGGTGCTTTGAGAGCACATATATTATTCTTGAAGGCTCGCATTTGCATCCACCTCAAAACCAGAGCTTTAACGTTTCGGCCTGAACGAATTCTTGAAGCACATCGAATGTATCAACGATTGCCTTGATAAATTTGAACAACATTATATCATATTACATAATGTTTGCTAGAAGTCACACATTGTGCATTTATTTATTTATTTATTTATTTTCCTTTAATTTCGGCTTTAGATTTCGTTGTGCTTCAAGAATTTGCGTAGGCCATAACGCCAAAGCTCTGTTTTTGGAGGTGGGCGCAAATTTGAGCTTCCAAGGTGAATATTTCTGCTCTTAAAACACCATTACCAACAAACGAGGTGCCTATGTCCAAGTTAAATATCAAGAAACATTTTGGGAGTGATTATCCATTGATTAAAGCTAAATTCAACCTCATCCCCAGGGCCTTTTGTTGAGCTAAATTCACATCGCTGCATCAAACCAAATCTGAATACTTTTTTCCGGGACACTCGGCACACTCTTTTCATCCTCACGAAATTTACAATAACAAATACGAAGTTACGAGGTGATACCACATGGAGCATGGAAATACATAGCAAACCTGGGCCTCGATTTTCGATATCCTTGTGGGCATGTCCGCATCATTTCCGCTCTGACCAGGAAACACATTTTGGAGTAACGAATGACTAGAAAACTCAAGAATATTTACCAGGAGGCCTATGGAAAAATATTGACTGTTACGACATGTAAGCTTATAGGCACACTGTCGTGGCTGTCATTGGCTAGTCGTGATGTTAAAATGACAAACTAAAGACCTGCCCTTTTGATAATTACCAAGCCTTTATGCTGCTTGATAATGCTTTGTTTCGAGAATAAAGGGAGTCAGATCGTTATCACCTTCACGAATTTCAGTGCACAGCGAAATTGCTGAAGCCTGCCTAATTCTATTCTTTTCTATTGTCTCATTTATCCAATCAGCGCCACGACAGGGTGCCTTATCGAAAACTGAAAACAATGATAAAAATTGTTCGTCAAAGTTTCCCACCCAAAGTTTTTCTTTCACAATAAATACATTAAAAAATTTCCTTGAATAAACCAGCAAACGTAACATTAGGCATTGTAATCCATGGAAAGAAAACTGTTAACTCCTGTAAGAGAATAACAACCAAATTAACCTGTAACCAAGGAGAATACCCTCAAAGTTAGTTAACAGAGATAAACAGCGAACTCGGTAACTCCGTATGCATACCTATTGTATTTGATGATTTCAACAAGTGATGCAGGGATATGGGTGAGTCAAAAAAAGAATGCCCGTTCGAAATACCACAGATCCCTCGAGTGATATGTTGGCAAATATGTCATTCAGTATAGTGAACATGCTCAAAAATATGCTAAATTTTACTTGCCTGAAATCGGCTAAATTTTACTTGCCTGAAATCGGCCACTCTGTTCTGAAATTATAAGGGATTTTCTCAAGGAAGCCCCTCCAAGAAACTTCCTAAAACTTTATGTCTATGCCTAAAAAGCAATGACTTGTACATGCTTTTACACGTTTTATCCCTTTGGGAGATGAAAATGTCATCCCTTGGGGTAAAACAACATTATTCCGGAGGATTTCATCTTCCCAAGAGGATAAACATGTTAGAATTTGTTGAACTCATTGAGTTAAGGCAGAAAGCTCGGGAAAGTTGATCGTTGTTTTGAGCCTGTTTTAAAGATGTCTCGAAATGGATTTCTGGAGAAAATCCCTCATAAATTCAGATTGGAGTGGCCGATTTCAGTCAGGTAAATTGTTGAGGTCTATTTGAACATGTCTGCTGTTAAATTTTATGTTTCCCAGTATCATCATCTTGATATTCAGGGAATGGTGATTTTTCAAACAGGGGTTCTTTTTACTGACTCACGCGGTATTTAGCTAGAGGAATAATAGCATGCGTGGGAATTTCTTGTTCTATGTATAAACTACCTCTACGTGGCTCTGTCAACTAGCTTTTAAGTCCCGCAAGGGAAACATCGAATTAATCTGAAACCCTGAAAAGAAAGAAAATAAATTAATAGCTGCAATAAAGAGCAACTTTGAGCAACCAAAGACGCGTTGTGTCCCACACTTGTCACACAAATACATCTTGTCTGCAGGTGAAAAAGATGCGACTGAAACAAAAGTACCGAAAAGAGTATGGTGACAAAAATTCAAAAGTCTTCAAAGCCAAAGCTGCAGAAATCGAAGATGTTTTATTCAATACTGTTTGCAAAAAACTGGGATGTTCAGCAATTGTTGTTACGGCTATAAACAAAGGGAGTTTGCTGGTAGATTTTGACACAGTTTTTGATGCAAATAAGAATGTGTCCGCGATGCAGGTTCAATCAGCAACGACTGCTGCTTTGAAAAGTCCAGAAATGGCTGTTTTGAGCCCAGATACTTCCAGCAAACCAGAGGCACAAGGTATGTTTGGTATTACTGCTAACCCTTGCGTTTTTTGTTTGTTATTTTTACCAATGATATTGGATATCCCAAAAAAGGTCTCCCGTTTTAGTCCCAGTATAAACATCGCTTTTTTGCCGTGTTGAATTTAATAGATGTTGCCAAAAACTTCTAAGTGTCAATTAAATTCGACATAAAAACGATGTTTAAATGACCTGCCGTTTTGAACAGATGCAGGAGTTCACCTGCGCTGTCGTAGCAAACGGCAGAGAAATGACTTGATTTATGCATCGTATTTCTGCTGCGTTTAATTAATCAATAATAGGCCATGGTCCGCGGTTTCTACGTGTGATTAGCCACACTGCGCTTGTTTATGTTGAAAGATGACCATTTTAACCATTTTAATTTCAATCTGACACGGCAAAATAACGATATTTAAATCAGATTTTTAGACATGGCAGATTCTGCTGTTTTGAATACAGTTCGATTCGACACGGCAAAAAAAACGATGTTTAAACTAGGCCTAAAACATAACTAAACTCTATTGTCAGACCTATTATAAAATGTTCTTTTTGAGTTTTTTGTTAGTGATGCAAATGTATTTCAAAGATGATAAAATTATAAAGAGTTTTTAAAATCACAAAATTACTGGAGTCTTTCAGCTATCAAGCAAGATTTGATTAATTTCAAATCCTTCCAGCACTCCAGGTATCACCAGGTGAGTAAAAAAAGACACCGGGCTTTTGAATAAATGCTGCGCCCTGAATATCAAAGCAATGATATCAAAAACTGTCTTGCTGTATTCCCGATACGCTCAATTACCTACATCATTTTACCTGGCTTCAATATGTCTTTCGGAACATGGTCTTTCCTTGACGACGCCCCTGGTCTTTCCTTCCCGTTGAAATTTGAAATTTTCTGCAGAAATCCCGTTCGAAAACCTGCAAAAACGAGATAAAACGACGAGCAAAATTTCCTTCGTTTTCCTTCCTAACAGTAATGACACTTGAGTTCATTCATGTTTAAATTTGGTAGCAACCTTCCTGTTAAAATGTGCCAAGCTGAAATCTGAATCTTGCTTGCAATAAACGAGCACAATTTAATGTGCCTTATCATTGTTGTAACTGACATCTTTGTTTATCATGACAATTGATACTTTTGTAATTATCTTTATACTCTGGTAACTTAGTTAATCTTATAGTTATGTTATTTTTGTAATCAGGTTAGAGGCTATCTTGGCCTAGATACCTTTATTATAAAAAATAGTATTTTTTCCTCTGGGGAGAGGGAAATCCCCTGGATAAGTTATTCATACCAGGAGGAAGACTCGTTCATCTTCATCCTGCTAAAGCGTGTTCAAAGTCATTGCTGTAAGGTAAAAATATGAGGGACATTTGCTCCTGAATTTAGTTTTTTAAGATTTCTCAAAGGGACTCTCTCGTGAAAATCCTTTTACAATCTTAACGGAGCGACCGATTTCAGCCAGGAAAAATTCTAAAAATAATTGAACATGTTGGCTATTCAATCAGATAGTGCAAAATATTATTGCTTATATATTCAAGGAGCTGTAGCCTTTCAACTGGCGGGCGTTTTTTCTGACTCACCCGGTAGAATTTTTCAAACGTTTGAACTTGCTTTGGCGCACCCGATAGCTTTTAACTGAATGACTTCAAAAAACTTTAGCTACTTCTCTATAATTCTACCGTTAGACTTTTCTGAAATCTTCAATATTTTCAGAATTAGAGTGTTTTTCTAATTTTTCAAGAATTCAAGAAAAATTTTCAAAAAAACTTAAACCTATCGTAATTCATAAACTGTTTGAAGCAACATGAAATAATTTCGAAGAAAACCATAGTTTATGGATGTCTACAATATGTTATCAAGCAAAGTCTGTCACTTTTTTGGTTTATGATTTAGAAATTTGATGACGTCACACCCTCAAATGAGTTTAAATGTAACATACGCTAAAATTTCGAAAATATTCAAAACTTCTGAAAAGTCTAACGGTAGGATTAAAGATAAGTAACTGAAGTTTCTTTCAAGCCACTCAGTCAGGAGAAATAGATCACAGAATTTTACACCCACCTTTTTACGCCGAGTTAAAGATTTGGAAGCTATGTTGCACCCGATATGATTCCTTGCATCTTAAAATTTTTGAATATCTTTCAACAGAATCAAATCCGTGTGAATCGGGCATGGCTGATTGTGGTAAAAACACGAAATGTGTAAGTGCATCCAGGGGGAGCTACACGTGCTCGTGCATAAAAGGACACAAGAAAAAAGGAGCTGATTGTGTAAAAGGTATGTTACGTTGTAGACTGATTACATAAGTCCCAGTTTTCCGCATTGAATTGGATGATGTTATGGCTTCACATTGAGACTTCATCACAATACAGCTTCAAAACGAGGACTAATTTAGGCCATCTCTGCCGTCTAGATTTTGTGACCTTGCATGTACAAAACGGGTGTGTAGTCGTAGAGTAATTCACTTAAACAGGCAAAATTTCTCAGGCAGCCTAAGGCAGGTGGTTATTGAGTCCGGTTAATGTAAAAAGTTTTTGAGGCAGCTCAACATACACTACCGGGTGAGCCAGTAAAAAGTTCCCACTTTCTAAAATTCGTAGCACCACAAGTACTTCGTGGATTTGAATGATTCAAANAGGGACTGTTCATCACGGGGCTGGTACCGAAGAGAAATGGGTTGGGTAAGAGACATTTTCTAACATAAAAAGGTTGGGTAAATATTTTTTCATGTAATTTCAAGGTTGGAAAAATAAAATTTTCCCACCAATTAATACCAAATGTTTAAAGTCCAAAATTACCCCAATATCATCATCAATAGTATCAACATTATCCATTTCACTTTCAGTGTCTACAATGCTCATCTTTGTCATCAATATTTACAGTATTGAATTTACAATTTACATCGTTTGACATTGAAACCATGTTTATAGGTAGGGGTTGGACAAAATTTTTTCAACCTGAAAATTGTTGAGTAGATGTTTTTGCTGTCACTTTTAGAGTTGGGTCAGAAGATTTTTTGGACAAGAAAACATTTCTCTTCAGTACCAACCCCTCTGTAAATAATAATCGGTCCCTAAGAAAGAGCTTTACTTCATGAATTTATTATATTCCCCAATGTTGAGTTATTGACATATTTGCACCGTTGTGAATCTATTATTTATGCTGCAACATTACTCTATTTTGGTCAGGCCCATAACTCGTCCTCATCTTGGTCAGGCCCATAACTCGTCCTCATCTTGGTCAGGCCCATAACTCATCCTCATCAGTTGGATATAGTGCCTTTCTTTTCTTCAACGTTATCTGAAACATACATTGAAATTTAAGGATAGAGTTGTTCTATCTTCCTTTGCCAGGCCTTGAGAAATATGCTCCGACATGGACTTTTCCTAGTCACCTTAGACTTGCCGCATGTCTATCTCTTCAGTCCGTCTTACTGTTCCCCTTTCGGTAATTCCTGAATCCGCCATTCCAACATTCCGGAAAGAGCGAGAGAGAGAGAGAGACAGTATAGTATAGACTAAGTGTATAGTCATCTTGAAAGAAAAGAAATTAAATGACGACTTGTTACCAAAAGTTCACAGCCAGATAGCCGGTTGATATTTTATCTTGATTTTGGTCAATAGGGATGAAGATTGTTAAGTTCTTCCAGTTAGGTCCTGTTACAAACATCCGGTCGAGTGAGTTAAAGGGGCTCCGTCTCCAAATTTCGGTCGAAACGGTGATTTTGAAGTTTTTCTTATGAGCAATAGCACACAGATTTGTTTTTTTTTTTTCGAAAATGAAGGCATCATTTTGAAGATAGATCTTCGTAATTCACAGAGGAAAACTCCAAACATTCATATCTCTTACGATTGCTTGGATATAAGTGGATTTTTAACGAGCATTTTTTGGTGGCTTGGGTGAAGCCACCAAACAAACTGCAGAAAACAATGGAGAACCATGGCCACGTGCGGTGTTATCAGATTTGTTTACAGTTTGGCGACGGAGCCCTTTTAACACACAACTCATGAATAATAAGGAGGAGCTTTTGGAAACAAGTAGTCCTTTCTTTCAGTTGCAAAATGGATTGTGTAGGTGCAGCTCCGGGAATACTTTTAACTTCATGCTTTCAATACGAGGTGAGCCAAAAAAAGTTCCCACTTTCCACAATTCGTAACACCACCAGTACTTCATGGATTTGAATGATTCAAATTCTAGTTAAAAGCCAAAAGATCGAAGTATTTTTGTGATTTTTCTCGTCTTCTTACGAGCACTGCAAGTATAGGTAAATTCAACTTTACAAAAATTTCATGGCTGCAAAATGACTGAAAAAGGGCCTAAAACACTTGACCAATTCGTTATGACTCTCCTCACACAGAACAATACGCACGGGCGTTTCACCTCTCTCAAGAGTTACAAGAAATAGATTCTCAAACAGATACTAATGATTTTCAACCCCCATGGCAATAGTGTGCAGACGATATCTCTCACCCTTGAGAAATTGCATTTTCTCTGTTGTTCTGAGCGAGGAGTCCTTTATGATTTGATCAAGCATTTTAGGCCTTTTTCAGTCATTTTGCAACCACCAAGTTTTTGTAAGCTTGAATTTACTAATTTGTCCAGTGCTCGTAAGAAGGCGAGAAAAATCGCAAAAAATACTTCGATCTTTTGGCTGTCAAGCAAATATTGATTCACTCCAATCCATTTAGTACTCTTGATGCTATGAATTTTCAAAAGAGGGAACTTTTTTCTGGCTCACCCGGTATTTTTTGGAAGTTTGTTGAACTATGGAAGTGAAATTTACTCATCAGTAACTATCAAGCCCAATATGACTGAACAGTCGCAACTGAAACAAAACTTGGATTAAAAAAGTTCCTTCAATAGTAGAAGCCGTTACCTGAGACTGTTTCTTCAACCCCAGAAAGCTGCGCTGTGAACTTTGAGAGAGCAACTGCATCTTTTCTATGATAATGAAAATGTATGATAATGAACATGTAGCAGGGATGGCTCAGTGGTAGCACGCTTGACCACCAATCTGACGGCTGATGGTTCGAGTCCTCGCCTTGCCGAGCCTGTTACAAAGTGTGACCAGAGTCGCCAACTCTCTGTAATTCCAAGAATCGCGAGGTGTGGTCACATCGAGAGGAAGGAAGGGTCAGGACGTGGCTTCTAAGCTCAGCTTCTCGGCGTCCTAAAACTACCTTCGGATGCTTGGTAGAAATGTATACCAAAAAGAGTTAAATTGATCAAGAAACTTTAGAATAAAATAGAAATTTAAATGGTTGAGGTGTCTCAAAACTGCCATCGATTTACTGCCCCCCCCCCCCACCCCCGATATTTGGCAGAGTTTCCCTCCCCTGCCTCTTTATTCATCAATATTCTTTATTTTTTCACAGCTGGACTGAGCATGGTTTTGATCATAGTAATCATAATAGTTGCATTCATTATTGTTGTTGTCATAATTGGTGTCGTCATATACAAGATGAGGCAAAGACGGCAGTCCAAAAGTGATCACTATGGTATGGCTTATGACCGCAAAAAAGAAAGCGAGAAAGTGCAGCTTACTGGTGAAAGCGCAGCCGGAGGCTATGGGTTCAGCTATGGAGGAGGAAAAGATTCAGAAACGAAAGGGAGGCTGGACAGTGAAGAAATCGCATAATTTATTTATTACATTGAACTGAACGCTTCCCCCCTGGAGAGCCATAAAGCCCAGTTATGAACAGTGTGAGATGCTGTATTTTGAGGAGGTAGATGTTTTCCTAACTTTGTTAAAGGCACACTGTGGCGGCTGTGATTGGCTGGTCATAATGTTGAAATCACTAACAAAAAACCTGGCCTCTGAATAATTACCAAGCGTTTATGCTGTTGGGTCATACTTTGTTCTTTGAATAAAGGGAACCAGATCGTTATCGGCTTCGTGAATTTCAGTGTACAGCGTAATTACTGAAGCTTGCCTAATTTTATTCTTCTTTATTGTCTTATCTACCCAATCAGCGCCACGACAGTGTGCCTTTAAGCTTTGAAGTCTTCATTTTTGCTTCTGACGCACGCAGGCGTTTTATCTCTCAAAAATTTAATTTCAAGGCTTATTATACCCCCTCCGAAGAACTAAGATTTGTATTTCGCTTTGCTATGAAACGGTGGATGCAATGAGAGTGCAACGCACGCATGTATGCGAGAGATAATGCGCTGAGAAAGGCAGTCTGTATCATACCAATAAACATTTCCAGTAATTTGTTCGTTCTTCCTGTAACTTTGTCATCGAACTTTTGTGATTTTTGAAACGTTTTTACTTTTTTTGAACATCCAAAAGATTCAGTCAGCATCATTTGTCAGTCGATCTTTCGTTTGCACATATGACGCAATTTGTATTTAATTTTGTTATTTTTACCGCATTCTTTTGTATGATNAAAACCAACTCGTGCTATTGTCTTACCAAATCTGTCCTTGTTTTTCGCAGCTACATGCAAATTTCAAGTAATTCTTCCATCGTAAGAGAAAGATGTTCTCTTTGTTGAAACTGGCTTGTTGTGCTTCACAAAATTATGTCATTTGATAACATTGTTGGTATAGTTGTGACCCTGAGTGCCAAGCCAAAAGTTCGAAAAATGTAGCCAAAACTTGCCAAAATTTAGATTTAAAGGGAATCTAAGCATATATTAGCCTTTGATAAAATAACCTTACAAATACAATAGTCCGGTACACGTGCCGCACCATATTTGGGTAACTGATTTACGTCAACAGGAAATCCTTGTATCTGATAGGCTAGAATTTGACTGCAAGTGGCTTGAGCCACTTTTAGGGCACTTTCATATGCTTACATTCCCTTTAAAGGGGCTCAAAAAGGGGCTTTACGTCGTCAAACAGTAAACAAATTCGAAAACTCGCACGTCTCGCCAATTATCCATTGTTCATCCATTGTTCTCTGCAGTTTGTTTGGTGGCTTCACCCAAGCCACAAAAAAGTGACCGTTAAAAACCCCCTTATATCCGAGCAATCGTAGAAGATATGAATGTTTGGTTTGTTCCTTAGGTGAAGTACAATGATTAATGCCCAAACAGCAACTTTCATTTTGAAAAAAAATACGAAAATCCTGTGTGATATCACCTTTCAAAAAACTGCAAAAATCATCGTTTTGTTTACATTTTGACGACGGAGCCCCTTTAAAAGACTTTACGTTGGAAAAACCTTCTAGTATCTCGCAATTAGTATTCATCCACGCTGTAAGAAATACATTATCCGTGGGTACAATCGTAATGCTGCACTATATTCTTCAAGTTTTTGATGTAATTTAAAAAGGAGTAACGACAACGAAAACAATGTGGGTTTTTCTGTCCATGTGAAACATCTTCTCGCCGTGATTTTGACAGTCACGACCAACTTTTCCCAATAGTTCTGCCTTTCAGCAAAAGCTTCGACACGTTTTAGCACATGCTATCCTTGCTCTTCTGTGCAACCGCCCGGAGTATTGTTGCTATGCTCCCAAGGATAACATAGGTTCCAAATCTTTAGAAAGGCTGGTGTAAAATTCAATGACCTATTCCTTTGAACTGAATGAATTCAAAGGAACTTTAGCTATTTCTCTTTGATTCTACCGTTGGGCTTTTCTGAAATCTTCAATATTCTCAGAATAGAGTGTTTTTCTTCTTTTTCAAGAATTCAAGAAATATTTTCAAAAAATTTAAAACCATCGTAGTTTCTAAACTGTTTCACGCAACATGAAATAATTTCGAAGAAAACCATAGTTTATGGATGTCTACAATATGGTATCAAGCAAAAGTCCGTCACTCTTCTGGTTTATGATTTAGAAATTTGATGACGTCACATCCTCAAATGAGTTGAAATGTAAGATACGCTGTAATTTCGAAAAATATTCAAAACTTCTGAAAAGTCTAACGGTAGAATTATAGATAAGTATCTAAAATTTCTGTCAAGCCATTCAATCAGAAGAAATAGGTCATAAAATTTTACACCCACCTTTTTACGCTGAGTTAAAGATTTGGAACCTATGCTCCCAGGGATGACACTGTCATCCTGCCAAAGGGAGAACACGTGCTAAAGCATGTAAAAGTCATTGCTGAAAGGCAGAAAATTTTGCCGTGATTTTAGGCCTGTTTTGAAGGTTTCTTGATGGGGTCTCTGTCGAGAAAATCCTACATAACTTCAGAACGGAGTGGCTGATTTCAGTCGGGTAAATTTAGAAATTTATTTGAACATGTCTACTATTGAATATTATATTGGCCAGTGTTAACGTATTGATCTCCAGGA
This sequence comes from Aurelia aurita complex sp. Pacific, assembly GCA_004194395.1. Lineage (NCBI taxonomy): Eukaryota > Metazoa > Cnidaria > Scyphozoa > Semaeostomeae > Ulmaridae > Aurelia > Aurelia aurita complex sp. Pacific. Next base: position 102,955 of record REGL01000005.1, on the reverse strand, counting down.
AGCAGTGAGTGACCTTTTAAACAGTAGCCCAGTATTAATTTAGAATCATTTTGGTCTGTTATGAAAAACTACATGATGAAAATGTAATTGCAAAGAAATGATTTCGAAACACGTATATTTCTTGCCCAGCAGGTTTGCCCTGTGCGTTGATATGAAATATTTTATCCTTTGACATCAAGACAAGAATGCTTTTCGGTCGAGAAGATAAAGCAAGATCTGAATGCTGTTATCATGAATGTCTCAAATTAGATGTTAAAGCCAAAGCTCTTTTCATTTGTTTCATTCGCGTTTCGCGCCCATGATTCCGGACAAAATGGGCACTGGTTGTGGTATCCACCCAGAGGGGGGGGGGGGGGCTACTTCATTGTCAACATGATTCGACCTGAATCTGGACTTTGAGAAAAGGACCCATTCGTATGACGGAATATTCAAAAATTTCGAGCCCATTTGGATGAATATCAGGAAATTGTTGACCCATGTGTGTGAATTTGTCGATTTGAAACAAAACGAAAATTTCAGTTTTTTGGTGTGGATTATCATTATGGGGCCCATTGATGAGAAAATTCTCAAAGAACTACCCATCTACCAGAATTGTGTTTAAAAACGGACCCATATGCCCATATGTAGTAGCCTGCGTGCAGACTCTACTGATTCCCTGAAGAGAAGTGAGGTTCCTTGGAGTCTGCACGCAGGCTAATATGTAGAGAATTTCGGATGAAAAAACCCATACATATGAGCGGCACGTCCAGTATAACTTAACAATGAAGTACCCGCCCTCCGTGGGTATCTATTTAACAATTTGAAAAAGTAAAGGCCACGATACCAGCGTCGATTGTCTGATCCGAAGATGCTTGCGGTGACGAAAAAATGAATAAGTTTAAAGGCAAAAACACCGCAATGTGACAAAAAACAACAGCAAATATGATGAATTTATTTTTTGCCAATATTTCGTCCTGCCATGCAGGACTTCTTCAGGGCTGTAAATCTATTTAATGTCATTGGCCAAATCGTCATAAGCATGTCTAATTTTTTAGCCAAACAAACTTTGGCTCAAATGCTGTAGCTCCAGAAAAGCAAGGGCAAATTTTGTAATTCAGGTTTCCGAAAAGACAACGCGGTTTGCCTTTATCTAGAATATATGTCACACCTTTGAGTGCACTCAAGTTATTGTCGGCTGCGTTGAAGGTGTGAAATCTATTCTTGAGGCAGCTAAATTGCTTTGTCTTAATTCAACAGTACTGTATCCTTTGTTGTGTTTTACAAACTTGTCAGGGTCTGCTTGTCTCAGCTCCTTGTTCCATTCCATTTTTACGATTAGAGAGGTCTGGACCGAGACAGCCCAGAAATCATTGCGAGTAAGCACGCTGCTTGCTCTCATTCTTTTCCTTCGCAAAGAAGCAACGAGAAGACCTGCGAAAAGACAGCCCGTGAAAGAACTACCTCCAAAATGTCTGAAGACGGCAGAAAACTCTACGTTGGTGGCTTATCATGGGGTTATACTGATGATCATCTTCGTGAATTATGTGAAAAATTTGGAAGTATCGAAGATGGTAAGATTTCTTTGGCTGAAGAAGCTGGGGTTTTTGCTTAGGCCAACCAAACTGAGCCGAAATCCACACACAGAAGCGCGGTGCGGGTACAAGACAAAAGCATTCCGAAAGTTTGCTAGCCACGTTTTCGCTCGCTCCAGTTATTCGAAAAAAGAGTAGGGATTTTTTAAAGAAAAAGGTCTTAAACAACTCAGCTGATAGGAAAGGGAAAGGTACAAAATAGATCAAAATGGAATTAAAATTTAGAAAGCTTGCTATACAAGACAAAGCATTCCGAAAGTTTGTTAGCCACGTTTTCGCTCGCTCCAGTTATTCGAAAAAAGATTAGGGGTTTTGTAAAGAAAATTGTATTGAACAACCCAGCTTATAGGAAAGGTACAAAAATAGATCAAAATGGAATACAAATTTAGAAAGCTTGCTATACCCACCAAAAGGGAAGGGGCCATTTCAATCGACTTTCGATTTTCGTATTTTTAACAGCGTCTAGCCGTTATGGGGGGAGGGGGTTTGCCTTGGGCTGTTAAGAAAATGGAAATCTCTAAAAGAGATTTTTTTGTAAAACGTGGATAAACAACTTCACAAAAAATGCAGAATGTAGAATAGAACAGTTTTACTATACCTCCTATATGGTGTGTATCTTCTGTTTAAGTCCCAGCTGAGTTCCTCAAGACATCTACTTGCTGCTCCCAAAATCTTAGTTAGGCTGAAAATTTAGGCAGGTTGGAGGCACTTTTGGTAGAAGGCCGTAGAGGGGGTGGGGGTTCCGATCTTCACGGCCAAATGCCGGTAAAAAATGCAAAAATTGAAAGTCGATGGCCCCTAATTCCCTTGTTGATTCCAACGAGTAAAATGGCAAAAACTGCAATAATGAAAGATATTCCTTCATTTGTAAAAGTTCAGATATTGACTTGTACAACAGGTTTGTTACTTATATTAAGGCAAAGGTGGATTAAGCTTTCAGTTTGGTCATAAATATCAGAACCTCAAAGATATTTGGATCATTTAATAAAGAGATCAAAAGGAAATAGGTTTGATCATTGAATATTTGTGATTTTTCAAATGGGGGTCCATTTCATTGGGACACATGGGAATTATTTTGCGTTAAATTCATACCTTGACCATGCACACCCTTGGGCATTTGCTCAAAGAATATTCCCGTTCGGGGCATTTTAACATCAATTTTCCCTGGCCCCCAGGCATTTGAGTAGCATTTGACAGGAGCGTTTGCTTACACAGTAACTGGGAATATGGGTGGCCCCCAGGCATTTGCCGCATAAAATTTTCCCACCCCATCCCCCCTTATTTGTGCAAGGAATTTTGTTGACATTGTACAGATATAGACAGATTGTCTAGACAATTTTAAGTCCTTTGCCTGGTTCAAGAATTCTTATTGTAATGAATTCTTATAATATAATTATATTATAAAATTATTCTATAAGAATTCTTGTCATGTTAATAATGTGTTTAACGCCTGCACTTTTAGGCAAAACTTTTGATGGTCCCTTAAAAATTTACTGTGTAAGTGACAGAGTTTTTGATTCACCTAAACTATCTCCTCAATAGTGTTCATCGTCACCGAGAGAACTGAAGATGATGGAAGAAGATCAAAAGGATTTGGATTTGTTATATTTGGCTCCCAAGAAGAAGCTACTGATTGTAGGAATGCCCTGGATGGCACTGTAAGTTCGTTAGACAATTGAATAATTTGACGTTTTAGTGACTTGGGATTATCCCTGTAGCTGAGTCCTTTATTTCCCTGTGCTCTTTTACTTGCATGATATTTGCTTTAGTTGATGGGAATTTGTACTTTACTCTGTGAAAAACTTGACCCAATTAGGCATATGAAAACCGGATGATACTAGAGAAGGCAGTCAATCATTTCTTTTGATTAGCAGTTTTGTAAGAAGATGCAACAAGTCTGAAAGCATCAAGTCACTTATGTGAAACAACAATGATAGTCTGAAGTCTTTGGAACACTTGGGCCTTTTCTTGATAATCTGTATTTCTCTCCGTTTTCTATCCGATTAGTTTAAGCACCCCCTCCCCCAAAACAGTATTGATTTGCAAAGTTATTGTCCCAGTATTCTGTCAGATTCACGAATCGTCATTGCATCCCCATGTTGTTATCACACCCTTGGTAGATCAATCAGTTGATCAATGTTTCTGTTCTTTAGGATTTGGAAGGAAGGACACTGTCAGTTCAAGTAGCTGGGCCAAAGAAAGACGGTGGCGGCAGAGGAAGAGGAAGAGGAGGGGGTGGCAGAGGTGGTGGTGGTGGACGAGGTGGTGGATTTAGAGGTGGACGTGGTGGCCCAAGGGGTGGTGGAGGATTCAGAGGGGGTAGAGGTGGTGGGTTTGGTGGCAGTAGAGGTGGTGGTGGAGGATATGGAGGAGACAGAGGAGACAGAGATGGAGGAAGACGAGGAGGTGGTGGTGGCAGAGGACGTGGTGGTGGTGGAGGGTACGGAGACGGTGGAGGATATGGAGGAAATGACAATAGTTATGGAGGCAGCAGTGGAGGGTATAGTGGCGGAGGTGGTGGTGGTTATGGTGGAGGAAGCAGTGGAGGGTATAGTGGAAGCAGCGGAGGTGGTGGTAGCTATGGGGGAGGATATGGAGGAGGTAGTGGGGGTGGTGGAAGTGGTGGATATAGTGGAGGATATAGTGGAGGAAGCAGTGGAGGTGGTGGAAGTTATGGAGGAAGCAGCGGAGGTGGTGGTGGTAGCTATGGGGGGAATGCAGGTGGTGGTGGTGGTTACAGTGGTGGAGGTAGTGGTGGAGGTAGTGGTAGCTATGATAGTTATAGTGGAGGTGGTGGAAGTTATGGGGGTGGTGCTACTAGTAGGGGTGGTACTGGCGGTGGAGGATATGGTGGCGGTGGCTATTAGAAGCGGAAAGGAAAGGTGAGTTTCATTAGTTTTGATTTACAATCTTCATAGACCAAGATACAAGGTGGGAAATTTCTTTGAGAAGTTTGTTTGGTTTTTTATTCAACTCTTGTTGTCACCAGTGATGGACACTTTGCTAAATGTTGATGGTGAAGCTAGTTTTCATTCAAAAGCATTTTTTACTTCAATTGTTTTCAAAAGGTCTTCATTGTGGATAACTGGACTTGTTATTGTCTGCCACTGTCTGTCATCACGAAACACATATTAAAGTTGTTGAAAGTCTCTGCTCTTCCATTGACTGGAAATCAGCCTGAACTGTAAACACAATACTGGTAGTGAGTTGTTGCTGCTGTCATTCGGCTGCATCACTCCGCAACAAGCTAGTTTAGTCAAAGGAAAATGTTTTGATTAGAGGTCTTGGACAAAGAGTTGAGAAGAAGATCAATAAAACATTTGAAAGAACTTTCTCACCATGAATCCCAGCTTTCATGTGGTACTTGATACTTTGATGCCTTTTTGTGCTTGGAATATTGCAGCTTAATGAAGGAATTAGACTTCAGAACCTTGGTAAATCCATGCTAACTCCGTGCTGGATATTTACACAAATACAACTGGAGAACATTGGAATATTGTAGCTTCACATCGGACATCTCAAACATAGTTGGCTTGTTTTCCGATAAGAATGTTGTGGATTTCCATGGATATCAGAGATCAGTCCAAAAACCATAAGGGCTTTGGAATAAATGCGGCTTTTACCTTTAATGCAAAAATGTTTGCAGGAACTAGAAACAAGGTTGGAAGAAATTTAACTTTCAGACAACCAGTTTTATTGGTACAAAAATGCTTCATAGGATGTGTGCATGCTCTGGTTTCTCGTTTTTCAGTCAAAATTTGCCTGTAGTGTCGAATGAGATGCCAGAGCAGCACAGTGAGTTAGTTTGTATGAGAAACTAGGAGGAAATCTGTTCAGAATGCTTTAAGTGTGGTCATATCATTGGAAACCACTCACTCATTGCTATTCACCTCCATGAGCCCCTGACAAAATCGTTATACTGGTCAACAATATGACATGCTCTGTTAAAAACGTTTGTTATAAAACTTATCCCTTATCACCAGTGGTGGACACTTACTAAAGCTAAATATTAGGGGGAAGCTGTTGTTTCGGTTTGAGAACATAGGGCTCAAATCTTTAAAAGGGTTGGTGTAAAATTCTATTGCCGTTTTCTTTGAAATAGATAGCTTGAAAGGAACTTAAGGTTTTTTGCTGTAAATCTGCCGTAGCAATTTATTGATATCTTGATTAGTTTCAATATGGCGGCATTTATTAAATTTGAGGCTATGACGTCATCAAATTTCTAAATCCTAAACTAGAAAAGCTACAGATTTCTGCTTGCCACCATATTGTAGACCTCCATAAACAATGGTTTTCTTGAAGGTTATGTAATGTTTCCTGTATTAGTGTAAGATTTACAATGATTTAAATATTTCAAAATTTTCCATGAATTTTTTTCAAAAATTATCAAATTGCTGCCATTTTGAAAAAATATTGATATCATAAAATTTCCAAGGCAGATTTACAGCAAAGTACCATAAGTTCCTTTCAAGCAATCCAATTCAAAGAAAAATATAATAGAATTTTACACCAACCTTTTTAAAGATATGAAAGATTTGAGCCCTATGCTCGGTTTGAGTGCATTGTGGGTTCCAATTTGTTTTTGACAAAAGACCATTGTTCTCTTTGACATTGATGGGTGATCTCACCCTCTCAAGTGTCTGCCACTGTTCGGTATTGTATGTTGAATATGTTCATTCCGCTATTGTAGATTCATTTGTTTCCGCTTATTCCCAAGGCAGACATGGTTCCGCTCCTATCAAGTTGAAGTGTCGGACTATACAACATGAGAAGGTGCCGCAAAGATTGAACAAAGACTACAAAGCACTTAGAGCTTGAAAAAACTTCTGTAAATATTCGTAAGCATTCGCAAATGCACGGCTCAGCTTGCCCATTCCATCCAAGCCTTTGTGACAAAGCATAACTTGTCTATCATTAGAAGCCTTACTTTTTTATGTTAGGAATCTTAAGTAGTAATTTTAAAGGTTATAATCTTGACGTGGTTCTATCTCTTGATGTTTTCTCCTGTACATGATTCATTGGATTAACTATCAACCAAAACATAAATCAAAATGTCTGCAAGGAAACTGCATTTTGATCTAGAGTGAGCTTCTAAAACGAACACAGCACTTTATATGCAAAAAGAATTTGAGATATGTCCCATTATTTTCTTTTGGACTAAGTTAAAACTTTGCCTTCTTGTACATCTCTGACCAAAGTATCGGAGTTTTCCAAGCGCGAATTTTGTATTAGCCAAACGCTGCATATTAGCGCAAACATTCAACATCCTTGGGCAAAATGGTCAAATTTTTTTCTATCTTCGCGAAGGACTCACACTCAGGAAATCTTTCTAAAATCCGTCTAAGAAAAGGCTGAATTTGTCACTCAAACTCTACCTAAGCACTGCCTGGTACAAAAGCAAAAGATACGTGAATTTGTTTGTAAAATGTGCTGATTCTTCAAGAACTTTTAGGGGCTCTTTGGTATCAGGGTCAAAAATATGGAATGTCTTCTGTCTAACACCATTTTCAAGCTTCGTAAACTATTGTTTGTTAAATGGCAGTATCTAGATTATGAACAGATCTGCCACATGTACAACAGTGCAAAGCTTGCCAGCAACTAAAGACAGTTTCAATTGAAAGGCAGTTCCGAACCGAAATGCAGCTTGGCATTAAGAGGAAGTTACCCATTGAAAGGTTGTTACTCATTGAAAGGCTGTTCCGCATTGAAAGGCTGTTCCGCATTGAAAAGCTGTTCCACATAGAGAGGTTTTTCTGCAATGGTACACCATCGGACCGCTGTGTTTTGTGGGGTATGCGCAACAGTGCAAAGCTTGTGCGCAACTAAAGACAATTTCAGTAGAAAGGCAGTTCCGCACCGAAATGCAGCTTGGCATTTAGAGGAAGTTCCGTATTGAAAGGTTGTTCCCCATTGAAAGACAGTTCCGCATTGAAAGGTTGTTCCATATTGAGAGGCTGTTCCACATTGAAAGGCTGTTCCGTTCCGCATTGAGAGGTTTTTCCGCCATGGTACACCATCTGACCGCTGTGTTTTGTAAGGTATGAAATCTTGTATTTCTTTCAAGTGATTGAATTGTATTTACAACAATGTTGAACGTCCCACAAATTTTTCCACCAAGATCCTATCAGGCTTCTACCACCACAATTTTATCAGGCTCTGAGATCTTAGGAATAGGGGAATGACCTCCCAACATGTAAGAAGTGCCTAAACTCCGAATGAGGGCTATTCTGAAACGAACGGAAATAGGTCCTGCCCAACAATTTCATCAGGCTGTTAAATCTTAGGAGTAGGGGGATGACGTCCCAACATGTAAGAAGTGCCTAGACTCCGAATGGGGGCTATTCTGAAATGAAGGGGATTGGTCCTACTGAAGTAGAAATCTGAGTATTTATGGGCCCAGTAGCAAGGAAGCTCTTCCACTCATCTTAATACAAAGGAGTTCTTAAGTGTAAAAATAAGTGGGTATTTGAAGTGAATATATCCCAACAAATCACTACCCCTGGATTTGGGGGGGTTGGTAGTGGAATTAACAGTTCCTCCCAAAGAAATTGTTTGGAATTTTACATGTTACTCTTAATTTTTCATATTGGTATTGCAGGCCAATCTTGTCAGCTGGATACAGCCTCCGGTGCTAGTAACAATTTCAACTGTGGAGCATTTGTCTGAAAGGTATTGTATTCTTTGCTATCATGTTTAAAAGTGTCAGGATTTTTATACCGGGCGAGTAAAAAAGGCTAAAACGTTTGGTTGGTTGTGGAAAAGAAAGTAGACATTCATAAATAGATGTCGTGTATCAGTTACAGGCTAACTTCAAAGACATAAAAAATTTGTTTGGTTAAACACACCCTTATTTTAGACCCAGAAATGAATTTGACTGAGTACTGAAGTTTCGTAAAATCCCTCATTATTTGAGTACTGAGCATTTTAGAACATTTCTGATCTAAAAAGTTAGCAAGAACATGTGGAATGTTTTTCAAAGTTAGGAACTTACTTCCATTAGATGTTCTACTTTGCTTGTATAATGCTTTGTTTCTGTCCTTCTTGCAATATGGTCTTATTGTTTGGGGTCAAACATATGCATCATACATTGATCCAATTTTCAAATTACAGAAAAAAGCAGTCAGAGCTATCTCATTTCAGCCTCGCATGTCTCCATCTCTTCCAATCTTCATTGACCTCAAACTCCTAAAAATTTCTGAGCTCTTTGAACTCCGACTCTTAACTTTTGTTTTTGATTCTGTTAATAAAACTTCACCAAGTTGCTTTCATGACTTTTTCTTATTCAGTTCATCTGTTCATCAGCACTCCACTAGACAGGCCAGTCAGGGTAATTTATTTTTGTCTCGAAAAAACAGTCTTCAATATGGTCTCAAGTCAATTCGATATCTTGGTGCTAAACTTTGGAACACATTACCTGTAGAACTCAGAAATGCTCCATCAAAAATATCATTCAAAACAAAACTAAAAATTTACTTGCTAAACAAGGTCAACCGATGAATCTATTTGAAACCTGAACAATTGCTATCAATTTTTAAATAGGAAATGCACAACTTCTATTTTCACCTGATAGTATCTTAGGATAGGGGGGGCTCTCTCCTCGATTAGTTTACCTATTGAGAGAGCTCCTCCTCTAAGTAATTCCCTGCATACAATTTATTTATTTAGCCCCTCTTTGTATTTGTATATTGTATTAATTTTCTGTATCATTGTGTTTATTTTCTGTAACAATTATCTTTGTAGTTTAGTTATTCGTGTGTATAGTTAGGTTATAAATTGTATGTAGTGGAATTTAAAATATAAAACTGAAACTGAAACTGATCATTTGCATCCTGTGCCCTTGTGAATATTTCACAGTAAAGTTTCAATGAATTTTGTAGAAGTGCCAAAGTTTTCTAATATTTTGTGATCCAAGAGTTGCGTTTCTTATCAACATTAAATCTCATTTTAAAGAAATCCAACATTGAAGATTTTCTGGACACAAATTTTATGGTTATGATCTTCATTATTTCTCTTCATTTTTTCAAATAAGGAGTAACAATCAATTTCTTTCCTTGTAGCTCATCAGCTGCAAATTTAGACCAGGAGAACATTCATTGATCAGAATGTGTGCAGGAAGCATAAAAGCATGTCATGACAGAGAGGCTCTCACCCATCAGGAACAAGTTTGAAGGTAAGCACTGAAACGTTTTAAAATACAGTTCTCAAGGGGATTCCATCTTCCCAGAAGACTGTGCTGTAACATGTTGATCCTGTTCGGGATACTATCAGTAAAAGTCTTGTGGATTTTATCCAGAAGAGCTACACCCCCATCTAAGAGCTTTGGAAAATGCACATTGGCAATTGCAGGGTCATCGTCCTTCATTTTCCTTTGTGAATTTGCGCATGCCCCAAAGACCTCCTCTGATTCCATTGATCAGGGAGCCAATAAGAGTAACATCTTTTCCATTGTGATTTACAAAAGGGGGAGTTCGCAGTATCTTGAACAAGATACCAGTGTTGTGAGGCAGCAGAACTGACCAATCTGATAATCAGTTTGAGCAATTTTTTTATACCTTCTGAAGGAGCCTTCTTAGGAAGATCTGTTATATTACATTTTCAGAATGAAGTGGCTGGTTTCAGTCAAGTAAAGTTTGATATCTAATAAAACGCATTGGCTATTAAGAAAGGCATTTGCCAATATAAAAGCATTGATATTCAGGGAGCAAGTTTGTCAAACGTTAGTGCGTTTGGTACTCGCCTGGGAAAAGAATATTGAGAGAAATGAGAACTCTTCATGGCAAAAATTTCTGTGTGTTTGGTAAGAAACATTCCATAGACAATTTTGCCTTGTGTTTCAGACTGATGCCTTTGCAGATGGAATAGATGATGATAATAGTTTCAAATGCAGAGTTCACTCGTTGCTCAAAGAATCATCTGAAAGTAGCTGGACACCTTATGTATTCAGGGTCGAGTTTAATTTAGTGCTATGTGATAATAAGTGAACTGTTAACCTTTAACATTGTTGTGATCTTGTAAGCCAAGAAAGAGATCTTTTCCTGTCAAAAATTTGTTGTATTTGATAAGGTGTTCTGTGTCTGCTCTCCCTCATGTTTCCCAGCATAGCTTCCAAATCTTTAACTCCACGCCAAAAGGTGGGTGTAAAATTCTGTGATCTATTTCTTTTGTTTGAGTGGCTTGAAACAAACTTTAGTTACTTGTCTTTAATTCTACCATTGGACATTTCAGAAGTTCTGAATATTTTTCGAAAGTTCAGCGTATGTTACATTTCAACTCATTTGAGGGCATGATGTCATCAAATTTCTAAATCGTAAACCAGAAAAGTGACATACTTTTGCTTGATACTATATTGTAGATATGCATAAACTATGGTTTTCTTCGAAATTATTTCATGTTGTTTCAAACAGTTTAGAAATTACGATGGTTTTAAGTTTTTTTGAAAATTTTTCTTGAATTCTTGAAAAAGTAGAAAAACACTCTTATTCTGAAAAAATTGAAGGTTTCTGAAAAGTCCAACGGTAGAATTATTGAGAAATAGCTGAAGTTTCTTTGAAGTCATCCAGTTCAAAGAAATAAGTAACTGAATTTTACACCAGCATTTTTAAGGATTTGGAACCTATGCTTAAGCTATGTTTCCCTCTTAAACTGCAATGACATCACTTGACAGTCATAATAAGGCCAACAAAATTTGTTGAACACAAACATAAACAGACAGCCAGAATCCATTGGGAAGCTTTTGAACAACCTGGTCCAACTACGGAAGAATTTTAAGGAAGAAGACATAAAGCAACATTGCCAAGCTAACACTTTGTTTCATGGCCTGTAAACAATTATCTATGTACAAGAAACAACAGAGCAATGACAGACATTTTGTGGGGGTATGGGACGAACATTCTTTATCGGTTAATATTTTTGTAGAGAAATTGTACCAAATTTTTAAAAAAAATCACTCGAAGAAAGGGGCACCTATACTCCCATCTCAAATTGTCTACCACTGCAAACAAAATTAAATCATTTCTGCGTGATTAGAGATACTGCCATAAAGGGATCGACATGATTACGAGCTGGTCCACACCAACAAGGACAGTTTTTGTTAAGACATGACACCTGAATTCAAAGCGATTAGCAAATGCAGACAAAGGAAATTCCCTCAACCAGTAATTCAAACAAACAAAGCCGCAAAAGTTTCTCTGAAACCCAGGTAGCTATCGCGCTCATGGTGCATTCCAGAAATTATTTTTAAGAGCAAACACGAGCATATGTCGAAAGAAGAAGGATATATCTACACATCTACCACGGGCATTTTATTTCTTTGGTTCAGAAGCTGAGCAGTAAGTATTTTACTCACACCCAAAAAAATAAGAGAATTGAGTCGCCTCCCAATCGGCTTCTGAACCAAACAAATTAAATGCCAGAGGCAAATGTGTAGATATATCCTTCTTCTTTCGATCTATGCTCATGTTTGCTCTTAAAAACAATTTCTGGGATGCACAACGAGCGAGCTAGCTACCTGGGTTTCAGAGAAACTTTTGCGGCTTTGCTTGTTTTGAATTACTGGTTTAGAGAATTTTCTTTGTCTGCATTGGCTAATCGCTTTGAATTGAGGTGTCAATCAAAAGCTGCTCATGCTATTGTCTTACAAAATCTGTCCTTGTTGTCCACACCAAGTTAAAAAATACAGTCTTATTTTATTTGATAACTTTGGTTCTTGCTGTTTCATTATGTAGCAAAAGAAACTGCGTTTT
>REGL01000005.1:66921-83285 GCA_004194395.1 Aurelia aurita complex sp. Pacific | reverse complement strand
TAGAAATTGACAGCAAAAGTTTTGAAATATTTTACCTTCGGAGTTTTGTCTTCAAAAATAGTTTCTCGTGCCTCTTGTAACTTGGTGATTTCTCTTTGCAATTTTTCGATTTCTCTCCTTGCCTCAGCAATTTGTTGTTCACGTTCTGTTAATCAAGAAAACGATTGTGAATTGATTGAAAATGCATCTGGCGTTCTGGCGTATCTGTTCCCTTGTATTGGCACTGTAGACTTATTGCATTCATCGTAGTGATCGCTATCAAAAACTACATCACAACTCATGACCGGGGGCACGAAAATTACTTTACGTCGATTGCATGTCTGGGTATCACGAACATTGCAACCGTGTGCCAAAGCTGTATTCTGATTTAAACCATGTAGTGAGTTCAGAAATTTCTCGTTACTCACTGTACCTCATGATTGAGGTAGACACAAGATATCTCAATCCCAAGTAACAAGGACAGAATTTGTAAGACAATAGCATGAGTTGCTTTTGTTGACACCTGAATTCAAAGCGATTAGCGATCGCAGACAAAGGATATTCTCTCAACCAGTAATTCAAAATAAACAAAGCCGCAAAGGTTTCTCTGAAACCCAGGTAGCTAGCGCGCTCGTTGTGCATTCCAGAAATTGTTTTTAAGAACAAAAATGAGCATATATCGAAAGAAGAAGGACATATCTATACATCTGCTTTGAGTGTTTTATTTCTTTGCTTCAGAAGCTGAGCAGTAAGTGTTTTAATTACACCCAAAAATATAAGAGAATTGAATCGCTTCCCGACCGGCTTTTGAATCAAACAAATCAAATGCCCGAGGCAGATCTTCCTCTTTCGACTTATGCCCGTGTTTGCTCTTAAAAAAGATTTCTGGAATGTACATTGGAATGCTGGATTTGAAAAATATTTTTTTCTTCACATGGTGCTTTCATTTTCAAACCACATTTCAAACCGATTTGAGCAAGCAAGTTGAGTTTCATCCCGGTTTGAGTTGGAAAGCGCATCTTCCATGTAAACACTATAAGGGCTTTGACTAGACACCGAGTTCAACTCAGATCGGGATGAAATTTCAAACCGGTTTGAGTTTCTCAAGTAAACGGACCCAAAGTAACGTCTGTCTCAAATCAGATGCCCGGCGAGATTTGCAACAACAGCGACAACGCAAAAATACTCATCCAAAAAGGTTCAATTGTATTTATTCGCGGGCATTTTTACCTGAAATCTAATTTGAGACAAACTTACGAAACAGCAAACGAAACTCATAGCAAATTTTGACTTCCAGGAATTTTCAGCTGTGACTAACTGGCCGTTTGATTGCTAGATGTTCTTGAGACACCAGTAAACAAAATACTAAAGCCTTACCCTTTATTGTCCGTTTCTGTGTTTCAACTTGCATCCTCAACGTCTCCTTTTGGAATTTCATTTCTTCGAAATCTTTCAATTTGTTTTCCAACTCTGATATTTTCTCTTCCAACTTCGTCACTTCCTTCAGCTTTTCATCTTTCGCAATTATCGCACATCTAAGGTCATGGATTGTCTGCTGTTTCTTTATTAGATCTGGAAAAAGAATGGTTGATCACTTTACTGGCTGATTCATCTCAAACAATCGCTAATCTCTTGCAAGGCTAATCTCTTGCAAGATGCTCCTCGATAGTTATTTTGAACATAGATACCTTGTTTGTTGGCATTGGTGCTTTGAGAGGAGAGATATTCATCTTGAAGCTCAAATTTGAGAGCATAGGACTCAAATCTTTCAAATCTTTAAAAAGGTCGGTGTAAAATTCTATTGCAGATTTCTTTGGTACGCCTCCAAACTAGAGCTTTGAGCTTTGGGCTGAACAAATTCTGGAGGCACAGCGAATAAATCAATGATAGCCTTGATACGATTTTAACAATATCAGATCAAGTTATACTCTGCTTGCTAGAAGTCATCCATTATGCAGTTTCTTAATCTTTTCTTTAATTTCAGTTCTTAATTTCGATGTGCGTCAATAATCTGCTTAGGCCAAAACGCCAAAGTTCTGATTGGGAAGTGGGCACAAATTTGAACTTTCAGGATTAATATTTTTACTTGCAGAGCACCAATATCAACAAACTAGGGATCTATGTTCAAGTAAACAATTGGGGAACATTTTGAGAATGATTAACCATTTATCAAAGCTAAATTCACACCACTGGATCCAATCAAATCTGTATATTTTTTATCCATATTCAAGTTAACTATTGAGGAACATGTTGAGAGTGATTAGTCATTGATTAAAGCTAAATTCACATCGCTGGACCTAACCAAAACTGTATACCTTCTTTGAGACATCCGGTACTGTAACATCTAAAGAACATCATTTCTATATTTCAGTGTTTTATTCAGGACCACTGAGCGTTTTGTCTTCAAAGATCAGAAGGTTTCATACGAGATCATAGAGTCTAAAGCAAATTATGCCATNCATTTATCAAAGCTAAATTCACACCACTGGATCCAATCAAATCTGTATATTTTTTATCCATATTCAAGTTAACTATTGAGGAACATGTTGAGAGTGATTAGTCATTGATTAAAGCTAAATTCACATCGCTGGACCTAACCAAAACTGTATACCTTCTTTGAGACATCCGGTACTGTAACATCTAAAGAACATCATTTCTATATTTCAGTGTTTTATTCAGGACCACTGAGCGTTTTGTCTTCAAAGATCAGAAGGTTTCATACGAGATCATAGAGTCTAAAGCAAATTATGCCATCACAAACACAAATAAATCACAAACTCTGACCTCTGTTAGCATGTTTGGCATCTTGTAACTGTCTCGTTAAATCTTCAATATCATTCTCGTGTTCTTCTAACATCTGTTTCTGATTCTTGATCACGTCATCTCGTTCCATTACAACCTTCGTCATTTCTTTTATTCGTAATTCATCTTTCTTTGAAGCTGTCGTTAAAAACATAGAATTAACACCAGTGAATATGCGGTTATTAAACGATTACGAGGTCCATGCTGGAAAATATTTGGACCGCAGTTTGACGTACGGACCGAACGCNAAAGAAATAAGTAACTGAATTTTACACCAGCCTTTTTAAAAATTTGGAAGCTATGCTAGCAAGATGCAAATGATTTTCATCTACAGTAATCATCAGCGTGTAAGAACCTACAATTCCAGCCTCACTAGGTTCTCGAACAAAGTCAGCCTGACTAGGTTCTTGTATACAATAACAAGGACAGATTTGGTAAGACAATAGCACGACTTGGTTTTGATTGACACAGCAATTCAAAGCGATTAGCAATCGCAAACAAAGGAAATTCTCTCAACCAGATAATCAAAACAAGCAAAGCCGCAAAAATTTCTATGAAACCCAGGTAGCTAGCTCGCTCGTTGTGCATTCCAGAAATTGTTTTTAAGACTAAACATGAGCATAGATCGAGAGAAGAAGGATATATCTACACATCTGCCACGGGCATTTAATCTATTTGATTCAAAAGCCAATCGGGAGGCGATTCAATTCTCTTATTTTTTGGGTGTAACTAAAACACTTACTGCTCAGCTTCTGGACCAAAGAAATAAAATGCCCGAGGTTGGTGTTTAGATAGTTCCTTCTTCTTTCGATACATGCTCATGTTTGCTCTTAAAAACAATTACTGGAATGCGCAATGGGCGAGCTAGCTACCTGGGTTTCAGAGAAACTTATGCGGCTTTGTTTGTTTTGAATTTCTGGTTGAGAGAATTCCTTTGTCTGCAGTCGCTAATCGCTTTGAATTCACATGTCAACAAAAGCATCGCATGCTATTGTGTTACAAAATCTGTCCTTGTTGTATACAATGAGTTCCCGCATACAAGAAATGGACAAATAAGAATATGCAGCCTGCCATCAAAGGACATATTCTCTCCTTTAGAAGGAACCAGACAGTCTGTGTTTTTTCAATTTCTTACCAATGGTTAAGGATTATGAAATAGAGTTTATTGCAATGTAAAAGTTGTTTTTGATCTCTGATATTTGATCTCATGAAATGATGTATTATTATTTACATATTGGCAATTATTCAGTGCGTTCCAAGACTTATACAAGTTGGATTTCTGTGATGTTATTCGAGCTTAATCATGGCCTAAATCAGTCGTGTACTTTTTGTGAGCTTCCTGTGATACCTTAATAATATTCATAGGCACGATAGACCACATAACATGGTGTCAGGTGTGGGATTCGAACCCACGCCGACAATCGTGGACTAGAACGGACCACTGATAACAGCATCTTTTTCCACGAGTTCGAGTAAATCGACGTTCAATGTTTGCAAAAATAAATAGAAAGACAGATGTTGTTACCTTAAAGAGAAATTTACAGTTGCTTGCTACGGAAATTTTTAAAACTCAAAACAATCTCAATCCTAGTTTCATGAAACAAATCTTCGTCGAAAAAGATATACCATACACCCTTCGCAGTGGCAAAAATATTTTGGCACCAAAACCAAAAACAACAGGGTATGGTATTGAAAATGCACGTTTTCTTGGATCTAGGATATGGCAAGCAATGCCATGTTCCATAAAAGAGTCCCAGACACTAAGCAACTTCAAAGGAGAAATTAAAAACTACGATTTCGGTTGCAGCTGTAGACTATGTAAATTGTATGTTGATAATNACAGTTGCTTGCTACGGAAATTTTTAAAACTCAAAACAAGCTCAATCCTAGTTTCATGAAACAAATCTTCGTCGAAAAAGATATACCATACACCCTTCGCAGTGGCAAAAATATTTTGGCACCAAAACCAAAAACAACAGGGTATGGTATTGAAAATGCACGTTTTCTTGGATCTAGGATATGGCAAGCAATGCCATGTTCCATAAAAGAGTCCCAGACACTAAGCAACTTCAAAGGAGAAATTAAAAACTACGATTTCGGTTGCAGCTGTAGACTATGTAAATTGTATGTTGATAATTTAGGGTTTTTATAGTTGTAGTTTTTTAGTTATATACACTCTTTGTAATATAGATTTAATTTATTATAGGGTTTCCGTTGGCATTAATTAGCATTCAGCTAGAAAAGAGCCAACCTTAAAGAAAGAAATTATTATTATTATTATTACCTTCAACGAGTGCACTTTTGATTTGCTCCTTTGTATGCATCGTATTCAATTCCTTTTCTGTCTTTCGTAGCTGAAAAATGAATATGAAGAGAAGTCAGAACAGCAGAGAAAGCCAATAGGTATGTTGTAAATCTCTATTAATTCCTACATTGTTTTCAACGTCTCAATCAAGTTCCTTTTCAACAGCCTGGCTAGAACAACTGCTGTAGATTTAGCATCTATAAGCAGTTTGGAAGGCAGAAAGTTTATCAAGCGTCGTTTGAGATTTTCTTTCAAAGATCTTGTGTGAAGATTTAGACTGTAGCCTCTCCATCAAAGCCCCGTCAATTCTAATAAATTTTCTTAGTTGTGGTACCAAACATTGTATTACAACGTTCGAGAAGAAAGGGAATTTTGACAAAAATTTTACGATTTTCAAACGCTTGAATTTGTGATGTTTATCAACGAAATGTCAATTTGATGAAAAATCATCGACCAAAACGATTAAAATGAATTTTCTTTGCTTAAAGGGACTCATTCTCCAAAATCCATTCGAAACGATGATCTTGCAGTCTTTCAAAAGGTAATATAACACATGCTTTCACATCTGATTTTCAAAATGAAAGCGTTATTGTGAAGAAAAATCCTTGCACTTCACAGAGGAACAAACCAAATGTTCATATCTTTTACGACCACTTGGATACAAGTGGATTTTTAACGAGCATTTTTTGGTGCCTTGGGTGAAGCCACCACTGCAGAAAACGATGGAGAACAATGGACACGTGCGGTGCTTACAGATTTCTTAACAGATTGGCGACGGAGCTTCTTTGATTGTGAAGGGTAAGCCGAAGAAAGTTGTAATTTAGCGTAAAAATAATGTAGGAACTTAGACCCCGTTTACACTATACCGGCACAAAATGAAAACGATAGGTTCTGACCATGCGCAGAGTGAGGATCAGTCAAGGCGCATGCTCTCAGTTGCCAGATTATCGCCTCGATGTGAATCCGACATGAAATGATGCCGCATTCGCCATTTACACTATGCCGGTTGAGCGACGAAGCCAGTCAGCATGCCGTATTCAATTCATGCCGTATTCAAGTAAAGACTATGCCGGCATAGTGTAAACGGGAGGCCTCATGCCGTAATCATTTTGTACCGGCATAGTGTAAACGGAGTCTTAGTTGTTAGAGTGGAATCATCTGGCCTTTACCTTGACTTGTACTTCAAGCGTGGAGACCATCTCTTTTGCTTTGCAAAGATCACTTTGTAATCCAACATTCTCCTCAATCAACCCATTCAATTCATTAATCTTCGATCCAAGCTCTTCATTCTTACATCCGAGCTCTTCATCCAAAGCTTTATTCTCCGACGTCAATCTGACAACTTCACATTTCAATCCTGTGATTTCTTTGTTAAATCTACTCTCCGTTTCTTCCATGTCTATTTTTTGTTTTCCAATTCGTTGATTTAGTTCCTCGTTCGTAGATTTTAAAGAAGAAACAGTCAGTTTCAGTGTTTCATGATCTGTTATCTTCCCCTTTAATACTTCGACCTCATTTTTCCACTTTTCTAGCTCTTCGTTTAAATTCTGAAATTTTAAAAGTTCTTCATTCATAATCGACAATTCTTTAATTGCTTCATTGTTATTTTTGTCACTTGCACTCAAGTCTTTTCTCAGTTTATCAACAGTTTGTTTTTTCTCTTCCAACAAGGAATCTAATTTATTTACTTTCTCAGCCAATTCTGTCACCTCATCCTTGACCTTATTCCGTTCCTCTGTAATCATTCTATTTTCCTCTTCCATTTTCGTCAAATCTTGTTTCCTTTGAATTTGAGACAATCTACTTTGAACTAAATCATCCTCAAGCGTGACTACTTATCATTCATATCCCCAAGCGTGCTTTTCAGCCCTTTCAACTCTTTCATCGATTCTTCCAATTTCCCTTGTAAATCGTATTTCCCTTCTTTCAAAATTTCCACTTCATCTTCCATCTCTTTGATATTCCTCTCAAGCTCTTCCATCTTAGAATTCTTCGCTTGCACTTGCTCATTTTTCTTTTCCAGAGCTTTCGTCGTTTCTGCTAGAGTTTTCTCTAATTCTTTCATTGTGGTGAAGGTCGGTTTGTGCGGGGAACGCTGGTAGGAAGGAGATGCTCTTAAGGCTGACTCATTTTTTAATCTTGGTTTTGAACCTTTCAACGATTCGATTCTTGGTCTAGTACCCGTCATTTCTTTCTTCTGCATTCTGTCGCTGTCCAATTCAGCTTCTTTCTCCAAACCTTTTTGCTTTTCCTCTAACTCTTTGCTCTTAATCGCAAGCTGTGCTGTTAGTTCCTCTATTTTGAACCCTTTTGCTTTCACCTCCATCTGAAATGCTGTCTCCATTTCCTGAAATTCATTTCTTTTCCTTTCAATGCCCTCCTCCAGCTCCTTAAGTTTTTCCTGTTTCAAACGAACCTCTTTTTGCATTTCCTCTGACTCTTTGCTCTTAATCGCAAGCTGTGTTGTCAGTTCCTCTATTTTGAACCCTTTTGCTTTCACCTCCATCTGAAATGCCGTCTCCATTTCCTGAAATTCTTTCCCTTTCTTAGCAATGCTGTTTTCAAGCTCTCTAACATGTTCCTGCTTCAAACATACCTCCTTTTCACTTTCCATTAGCTCTTGGCTCTTGACTATCAGTTTTGCTATCATTTCATTCTGTTTAAACTCCCTCTCTTTGATCTCGTTCTGAAATACCATTTCCCTTTCCAGAAATTCCTTTCCTTTCTTTTCCAAACCTGCTTCGAGCTCTTTAACTTTGTCATGCTTCAAACAAACCTCCTTTCGCTTCCCCTCAAGCTCCTCCTCGATTTTTCCAACTGCTTGCTCCATCTCGAATACTTTCCCTTCATATTCCTTCGCTTTATTCTCAATTTCTGCTTGCTTACATCGAATTTGATCCTGGAGGTCTTGTATCTTCGATCCTTGATTCCTCGTCTCCTTTTCCAACTCCATCCTAGCCTCACTTATCCTAGCTACTTCTAACTTCAGATCCTCGATCTCGTGCATCCTTTCCTGATACGCTATTGCATCAACACATGACGGGTTAACCACCCCACCCGACACCTTCTCTCCATCCCTTGCCACATCCTCATCTTCACTGAATAGATCCTTTTCATATGCTTGCACCTTCAAATCTTCGATCTCTTGTTTAAGTTGCTTGATATTCCCATTCAATTGCTCAATAATGTTTTCACTTTCCGCAAGCGCTGTCTCGTGATTCTTAATGACACATTGAAACTTTCTGATTCTGTCTTTATTTTCTTCCTCCTTAAACTGAAGCTGCTCTCTTCTGTCTTCGCTCTCAGCAAACTGCCTCTTTACCTCCTCTAACTTATCATTAATTGACTGCTTGCTTGCTTCGATTTCATCTAAGAGTTTAGAGTCAACGAACTAAAGAAGTAAGACCTTACGTAAAGAGAGCACGTAGTTAAACGAGACGACGAGGTCGGAACAGTGAAGAGACAGTTTAAGGAGGTAAAGACTGACTGAACACGAACGACGTTACTTTTTTCAGTTAATTTTTATATCAGTGGAGGGAATCGCCTGTGGAGACACTTAGTACCACTTGCCTTGTGGAACGATTCCGTCTGTAATGCAAAAGCAGGGACGTCTATTTTAGCCGACTCCCGAATTACACCCACTTCAAGTCAAAAGTGATCAATCTCTTGATTTACTTCACGCAATAAAAACTTGTGACATGAATGAAAAAGTGGTATAACACTCAAATTTCCCAAGAGTATGGCCACATGACTTGAACTGGGTAAAACAATTCTTACTGATATCGTCTATCGAAATCCCACCTGTACCTTATTGATAAAATTTCAGGGCCCTTATTGATAACAGCATTTGTAGTACTGACAAGGATTACCCTGTGTAAATATTTCTCTCATAATTATTATTATGTAGGGCGGACATCTCGTTAAAACGGACACAGTTGGCCCGGAAGGTGCCTGATTTAAAAAATTCACCATAAATGTGCCTGGTAAATCAAATTAATTTTCTCCTGTTGTTAAGTTGTCACTCAGGCGATAGTTTTCATCAACTTCAAAATATAGATAATTTTGACGTAAATTCCGAGAATACATTACAACTGTCAGAGTTAAAGGCAGTGGAGGGTGTTCGCCCATCAAAGCAATGATTTATTTGGTTAAAAAGCACGCACCTTCAAAATACCAGCAACATAGCAGAAATTCTTAGTAAGACGCGTTGCGTTCTAAAACCGAGTTCCAAAGAGATCAACTCCCGGTTCCACCAACGAACAAAATGCATCTTGGTAATAAGTTCCTTGGCATAAATCTTTAGTTTTAGCACCTATTGCAGTCTGCATCAACTACGCATGTCATGTGCCCTCGTTTCTGTTTTGAATGCCAGAAATCTTGTTAGGCCTCACTCAGAAATGTCAATATCGGGAAGCCCTCTTGAGATACCTTCTCAAGTTTTTATTTACTCCACCAAGATTCGAAACATTCGTTAAAATTGTTTGAACCTCAATCTCAACTCGTAAATGTTGTAAATGAACGCAGTTTTCTGATTGAGCGTTTGCAGGATCTGCGAAAAATCTAAATGACCATTGAAGTTCATTAAAGATGAAGACAGATCGACAAACATTTAGATTCAATATAATTTTCAGTTTCCAAAATAGAATTTAAATATCAGTGGCAAGTAACTCATGGACCAGAATCGAACGCAGAATTCTCGTTCAAGCCCCTTATCAGTACTTTCCTTCTTTTTGGGTTTAAAAGATAAGTTCTGAAGATAAGAAAAGATTTAGATCAACAGGTTAGTTTTGAATGTCAGCCACACACATACATTTTATTCCACAGCCTATCAAGCGTTCTAAACGTTTTGACCCATCTGGTGAATATGATGTATAGTGAAGCGGAGCTGTCTCTACAAAAGTACTTCCACGTGAAATTCCTAACCTAGAGATGCGAATCACCGCGGAGGAAGCACTTTTCCTGGACCCTCAAATCACGGGCGGTAGGAAACGCTGAATTTAGCAAAAGCTTTACGGGTGATATATCGAGTTATTCCTATCCTAATATATCATTCCATTCGTGAAATATCGACTTGTTTTCCTTCTGTGTCTACCTATCCTGCCAAAGCACCATTTTAATCCGATTGACATGACTTCAAGGGCCCTAGCGCAATTGTGCCACTCAAACGGAAACTCCTCCGGTTTTCCGTTTCATGTTACCACACTTTGAGTGGCATAATTACTCTGGGGCCCTTGAAGTCATGTCAATCGGATTAAAATGGCGCCTTCGCAGGATAGGTAAACAAGTCGATATATCACGAATGGAATGATATATTAGGATAGGTAAAACTCGATGTATCACCCGTAAAGCTTTTTCTAAATTCAGCGTTTCCTACCGCCCGTGCTCAAATTGAACCATCCGAAGACACAACAAAACACCACAGCTGATATCAAAATGATTCTCGCGAGGCGAGCATGATGAAATTTAAATATTTTCTAGAAATAATACGATATGAATACATGTAAATAAGTTCATCACATGAGGGTATAATTGCAAATATCTACAATCTTACATCGAAGATGTTTTCAGTCAAAATTGTCTTTTTCTTTCGTAAAATTTCGATTCCCACAAAAAAGTTCGATTCTCGCAAATAAACAAGGTACCATCATCTCTGAAATGCCCAAGCCTAATCAGGTCAGATATATAAAGTGTATACCAGGAGCATCAAAAGCAGCTTCGGCGCTTGAAATTCATAATACCCAGAGTATTTGATAGACCAGGATGAAGTAAATTTGGTCGGTTAGCCGAAAGACTGAAGTATTTTTTGTGAGGTAAATACGATTTTATGAAAATATCCCTTGTTTGTCAAATGCCTGAAAAAAGCAAACCAGTTTATAGTCCCTAGGTATTTAAAGATATTCTCAGGCAAAATGAAACGCGCTCCTTGTTGTTTTGAAGACCTGAAATGGCTTTAAATCGATCCCCCGTTATTGACGAGTTTTTG
Source organism: Aurelia aurita complex sp. Pacific (assembly GCA_004194395.1). Classification (NCBI taxonomy): domain Eukaryota; kingdom Metazoa; phylum Cnidaria; class Scyphozoa; order Semaeostomeae; family Ulmaridae; genus Aurelia; species Aurelia aurita complex sp. Pacific. Next base: position 72,216 of record REGL01000005.1, on the reverse strand, counting down.
AGGATTTCAAGCATGCCCTTTTCCTCAAAATCCTTAATTTGAGAACTTTACCGTGCCTAAGAAAATTGCGAAAAATACTCATAATGTAGGCTAGTCTTTTAGTGACAGAACAACATTTGAAATATTTCAATCGGCCACTTACTGTTTTTCCAATAACAGATTGCGTTGGGTCACTCTTTTCTGGGTCACCCGGTACGTCTTTTGGCAACGTTTATAATGTTCAAGGTTAGGAAAAACGAATAAGGTTTGACCAACGAAATCAGCATCTGGGGGAAGGTTTGACCTTTTTCTGGACCCTGCATACATTAATCTACAGTATATTAAAAACCCTTTAAGCATTGCACCCCTCGACAACAGGAGGATGAAAAGATAAGCTTCCAGTGACAAATTCCCAATGGATAGTCTATCATTGATAAACCAGGCATCTTTTTTATCGTCAGTTTGGAGACGATTAGAATCACGAGGCGAGTGCATTGTTCCAGAAAGTTTCTGTTTTAATTTTCGTATGAAGTTGGGACGAAACATTCAGAAACTTAGAAAAGAGGTGGTGAAAATTCCGGACACATTGAATACCCGATGAGGAAATTCTGTTTTAGAACATGGTTTTTAAGAACCGGGCAGTGATCCCTTTTCGCCAAGAAAAGATCAGACATGATATGTACACATAGATCCCATGAGACAATGGAACATAGAAAAATAACAAAAATACAAAACCGTAAATAAAATGAATAACAAAACAAAGGAATCAACTAGACAATGGTACCTGCTTTGTTACGAGAAGACGAACCTTTTTGTGAAGAGGCCAATTCCTTTTGTAGATAGGCAATCATGTCATCTTTCTCTCGTATCTTGTCGTCTCTTCCATCCAGCTTCGTTCTCGCTTCTTCTAAAGCTTTACTCGTCTCTTCTAAGATGTTTTTTAGATCGAGAATGCCCTGTACAAAGAGAAATGAACACTTTGACTTACTGTAAAAGCTCTACAAAGCCCCCTGGGGGCTCGTTTAATATCAGAGTCTTCAGAGGGGGCTTATTAGAGAGGAGGGGTTTATTCACAAATTCAAATGACAAGTACATTAATGATAGCTTTTTAGTCTTTCACCCCATATTTTGCGGAAACACACATATTTCATTTGAGTGAAACACACAAATTCGACACAGTTTTTCCCCAAACTATATCAAAATTAACAATTAACATGCTAACTTCTTTAGCTAAATAAATTAAAAAACATTGGTAGCCTCTGGAATTTGATGTATGTTGGGAGGGGGGCTTAATAGAGACAGGGGCTTATCAAAATGATGGCTTAGAAGGGTGAGAGGCCTATTGGAAAGGGGGCTTAATAGAGCGTAGGGTTAAATAACGCTTCACGGTACATCCTTTTCTGGTTTCTTTCATGGTCCACGAAAATTGTTGCCAACAAAGATATGGAAACTGCAAAGCATGCTGGTTCATCATCATCATTATCATCATCATCACCATCACCATCATCAATAAGTTATTTACAATAGGCAAGAATTAAAAATAGCTAATTTACAGCCCATTAGTTGCTACGTTATTACGTATCTACAATGTACAATTTACGAAAGGGTCCCTTCAAGATTACTTGATGACATAAATTGTGGGGTGCCGCAAGCCTCTTGTCTTGGTCCTCTTTTGTTTTTGATCTATATTAATGATCTGCCATTTTCTCTGCAGAATAGTCAAGCTACCATGTATGCGGATGATACCACCATATCGTATTCTTCCAAAAACATCGATGATCTCAACAAAAACCTAAATAGAGACTTGAACTGCCTGAAACAATGGCTTCAAGGAAATAAACTGTCTTTAAATTTTATTAAGACTCAAGCCATGGTTGTAGGCTCTCGGCCAAATCTCAAAAAAATCTCTGATGGAAAAGTCCAGTCCCCCTCCTTTGGTATAGGTGACTCACAGGTTGAGATTGTTGAGAAAACTAAATACTTGGGAATTCAACCAGATCAACATCTTGTTTGGGATGAGCACACTAGATTATTGCGTGCTAAGGTCTCTCGTGCTATTGGGTTTTTAAAGTATGCTAAGAAAATCCTACCCCAGGAAACTCATAGCCAAATCTATAGAGGTATTGTTGAACCGCATTTCCGCTACTGTTGCTCTGTGTGGGGGAGCTGTGGGGAATCTAGGAGACTTACGCTGCAAAAGTTACAAAATCACGCTGTTGAAGACCTGAAATGGCTTTAAATCGATCCCCCGTTTTTGACGAGTTTTTGAGGATTTCAAGCATGCCCTTTTCCTCAAAATCCTTAATTTGAGAACTTTACCGTGCCTAAGAAAATTGCGAAAAATACTCATAATGTAGGCTAGTCTTTTAGTGACAGAACAACATTTGAAATATTTCAATCGGCCACTTACTGTTTTTCCAATAACAGATTGCGTTGGGTCACTCTTTTCTGGGTCACCCGGTACGTCTTTTGGCAACGTTTATAATGTTCAAGGTTAGGAAAAACGAATAAGGTTTGACCAACGAAATCGGCATCTGGGGGAAGGTTTGACTTTTTCTGGACCCTGCATACATTAATCTACAGTATATCAAAAACCCTTTAAGCATTGCACCCCTCGACAACAGGAGTATGAAAAGATAAGCTTCCAGTGACAAGTTCCCAATGGATAGTCTATCATTGATAAACCAAGCATCTTTTTTATCGTCAGTTTGGAGACGATTAGAATCATGAGGCGAGTGCATTTTTCCAGAAAGTTTCTGTTTTAACTTTTGTATGAGGTTGGGACGAAACATTCAGAAACTGACAAAAGAGGTGGTGAAAATTCCGGACACATTGAATACCCGATGAGGAAATTCTGTTTTAGAACATGGTTTTTAAGAACCAGGCAATGATCCTTTTTCGCCAAGAAAAGATCAGACATGATATGTACACATAGATCTCATGAGACAATGGAACATAGGAAAATAACAAAAATACAAAAACCGTAAATAAAATGAATAACAAAACAAAGGAATCAACTAGACAATGGTACCTGCTTTGTTACGAGAAGACGAACCTTTTTGTGAAGAGGCCAATTCCTTTTGTAGATAGGCAATCATGTCATCCTTCTCTCGTATCTTGTCGTCTCTTCCATCCAGCTTCGTTCTCGCTTCTTCTAAAGCTTTACTCGTCTCCTCTAAGATGTTTTTTAGATCGAGAATGCCCTGTACAAAGAAAAATGAGCACTTTGATTTACTGTAAAAGCTCTACAAAGCCCCCTGGTGGCTCATTTAATATCAGAGTCTTCAGAGGGGGCTTATTAGAGAGGAGGGGTTCATTCACAAATTCAAATGACAAGTACATTAATGATAGCTTTTTAGTCCTTCATCCCATATTTTGCGGAAATACACATGTTTCACACGAGTGAAACACACAAATGCGGTACAGTTTTTCCCCAAACTATATCAAAGTTAACATGCTACCTTCGTTAGCTAAATAAATGGAAAATCTTTGTTAGCCTCTGGAATTTGATGTATGTTGGGAGGGGGGCTGAATAGAGGGAGGGGCTTATTAAAATGATGGCTTAGAGGGGGAGGCCTATTGGAAAGGGGCTTAATAGAGCGTGGGGTTAAGTAACGCTTTCACGGTACATCCTTTTCTGGTTTCTTTCATGGTCCACGTAAATTGTTGCCAACAAAGATATGTAAACTGCAAAGCTGGTTTATAATTATCATCATCATCATCATCATCATCATCATCATCATCATCATCATCATCATCATCATCATCATCATCATCATCATCATCATCATCATCATCATCATCAATAAGTTATTTACAATAGGCAAGAATTAAAAATAGCTAATTTAAAGCCAATTAGTTCCTACTTTGTTACATATCTACAATTTACAATTTACGAAAAGGTCCCTTCAAGATTAATAGTCAATCAGCAGCGCACATAGAAAACAATTTGATAATCACCTTATTGCTCGTGCTCTCCTCGTAAACTTCAATGATTTCCTTCAATTTCTCAACCTCCAACTCCTTCTCTTCCAAAGCATCTTTCGCTTCATTTAGCATTGTTTGTAATTCTACAATATGGCTGCCATGAACGTTCAATGTTTCTTTTGCTTCATCCAATTCATTTTTCAGATTTTTCATCACTTTAGGTTGCTGTTCAGGTGTGTGCATCTGTTTATAAAATTCATGGGCTGTTTCTTTCTCTGCTAGTTTTGCTCTGAGAGCACGGATTGTGTCTTCTTGTTCCTGAAGAAAGAGATCTCAAGTTATCACTCCATACCCAGGTTTAATCATGTCATGGATATTGTGAACATGATTTGTATCGATCGTGTCCACAATACCTGGTCTAAATGTTACTAAATAAATAACTGAATTTAGTAATCTTTTTCAATTTAATAAGAATTCAGTAAGTAATTTAATTTACGTACACTAAATTAAGTTTTTCAGCAAATGCTTACGTAAAAATGCTTGGCTGAAACTCCATTCAATACGAAGTTTTTGCAGCGCGGTCAGATATGATAAAAAACGTAACCCGACCATTTAGGGCGATGCCCCTCGAGCGGAGAAAAATCTAGTAGATGGCTGCCACAAAGCTTCTACGAATGATAAATTTCCGCCATTCACCAGAACAACCAACCGTTCTCCGCCTAAATGATCGATTGCCAGTTCCCCTTCACCACTACTACGGAAAAGATAGTGACGGCGGGCATCTACATTAGCAGTTCCTCTTACCTTGACTTTAACTTTTTCAGCATGCAACAGAACGCTTGAAACATATGAATCTTCGTCTGTCTCGACTCGTTCCATTTTTCTTTTTTTCCTCGCTTTTTTCATCGATTTTGTCAACATTTCAATTCTTCGTTCACATTGCTCCTCAAGGGTTTGCTGTTCTTCTTGTAATCGCTCACTGAAGGGAAGAGAATCGAAATGAAACACTAGTTCTAAGTTTCAATGAAAACATACAGTTGTCTTCTAAACAGGGCTACAATTCGCCTGAGATAGTTTTCATTTTTTATCTGATTTAGCAGCCCCGATGCTTTACGTCTCCACTCTAACAAAGGTCTTAAAGTCTCTTTTTAAACTTCTTCCTTCATTTACATTGACGAGGCATCTTACCTTTGTTGGTAAAAGAGTACAACAGCATGGGCAAATGTGACAGAAAAGCAAAGAAACATGGGCATGCCCCTACCCTCTCCTGATCAAATTCAATTTAACAGACCTCTAAAGGCTCACGAGCATCAGGATAAAATTGATTCTTAGGGCCTGTTCATATGGAGAAAGTTTCCCCGGCATTTCCCCGGTGAAGCGGGATTCCCG
>REGL01000005.1:33814-52990 GCA_004194395.1 Aurelia aurita complex sp. Pacific | reverse complement strand
TATATTACGAGCACAGCAGTTGTGCTAGCTGAGGTATATCCTACAGATTTTCGTACAACCATAATTTAAGTTTTATTAGGCCTTTTTGATTTTAAGTTTCATGAGTTGTAAGTTGCCCCAGGCGGACAGGAAATAAGGAGAAGGAAGTGCCCGATCAATCACAGCCATCTCACGCCGTGTACAGTCATAATACAATTGGCTGCCACGTAAATGAAAATGTGGGTGTGACACAATGCAGGAAGTAGGGTCTTGGGATATGGGCAAATAATTGAATTTGCATGGAGCTAGAAGTAGTACTATCCTGGAATCACTACTCACTCAACTGATCTCAACGTTTAGGCCCATATTTCTACTACCTTTAAAGTTTTCAAACTTGTATAATGCCTTGCATGTCTAATTTATAAGTCAATTTAATAGACTTAGTTTAATAGATTTGTAGATTTAGTTTTTGGTACAATATACCATGTACACTCATTTTTTTTTTATAAGAAACTAAGGTCCGGGGCTAGTAGGCAGTTTCTTAAGTTTTTAGGCCATTTGGCTACCAAAAGTTTCTTATGTGTTTCTTATATTTTTAATGCCAGAAGTGTAGATTTAATTTCGTTTTGTCTAAAGGCCTCCCAAATTACTTAGTAAGATCTCAAAACAAGTAAATAACATGATTCGCACTCAAAATAATGTCCAAACAGTTGCTTCAACTGTACAATGTCAAAACATTTTTGAGTGCGATAAGAAAATTAAAACTGTAAATTACAGAAGTTTCTTAGCTTTTTTTAATTCAGGTAGGGTTGTTTCTTAGCTTTCAAAAAATTGAGCCTACCGTTTCTTATAAGCGGTTTCTTATAAAAAAAATGAGTGTATAACTTTATATCTATTGATGAATTATAAAGAAAAATGATAATACCTGGATATCACTGCCACACTCCCCCCCCCCCCAAGCATCTGGTCCTTTTCATTCTCAGTGCTCAAATTCTCCTCCCTTGCCTTTGGCTATCAACCGCTCCCTCCAGTGCCCTGATCTTGCAGCCGTTAAAATGTAAATTTAGCCAGCCATACAGGCATAATGCAAATGGCCCAATAGGCTTGAAATCCAATGTAATCTTCATTTTGGTTAAAATTCCCCCGCCCCTGGTGTCATAATGTATGTGCCATCAAATGCCTAGGGGTGGCCCAGGNCAAGTAAATAACATGATTCGCACTCAAAATAATGTCCAAACAGTTGCTTCAACTGTACAATGTCAAAACATTTTTGAGTGCGATAAGAAAATTAAAACTGTAAATTACAGAAGTTTCTTAGCTTTTTTTAATTCAGGTAGGGTTGTTTCTTAGCTTTCAAAAAATTGAGCCTACCGTTTCTTATAAGCGGTTTCTTATAAAAAAAATGAGTGTATAACTTTATATCTATTGATGAATTATAAAGAAAAATGATAATACCTGGATATCACTGCCACACTCCCCCCCCCCAAGCATCTGATCCTTTTCATTCTCAGTGCTCAAATTCTCCTCCCTTGCCTTTGGCTATCAACCGCTCCCTCCAGTGCCCTGATCTTACAGCCGTTAAAATGTAAATTTAGCCAGCCATACAGGCATAATGCAAATGGCCCAATAGGCTTGAAATCCAATGTAATCTTCATTTTGGTTAAAATTCCCCCGCCCCTGGTGTCATACTGTATGTGCAATCGAATGCCTAGGGGTGGCCCGGGGGGTAATACCCAGGTATTGATTTGACTGTTATATGATTTACTCAAAGTCAATGAGTACTATATTTTTCATTCAGCTGTTTCCTTCTATCTCATCTTAAAGTACCCCATCATTCTGTGCAAACTTATCTGAAGTTGTCTTTGCAATGATGTACTATGTGCAATCGAATGCCTAGGGGTGGCCTAGGGGGTAATACCTGGGTATTGATTTGACTGGATATGTTTTACTCAAGTCAATGCTTGCTATATTTTTCTGATTCAGCTGTTTCCTTCTACTGTATCTCATCTAAAAGTGCCCCCATACTGCGCAAACGTAGCTGAAGTTGTCTTTGCAATGATATGCACAATGGATCCATCCTAATTCTAAAATTTTCTCTTGCAGCNGTTTCCTTCTATCTCATCTTAAAGTACCCCATCATTCTGTGCAAACTTATCTGAAGTTGTCTTTGCAATGATGTACTATGTGCAATCGAATGCCTAGGGGTGGCCTAGGGGGTAATACCTGGGTATTGATTTGACTGGATATGTTTTACTCAAGTCAATGCTTGCTATATTTTTCTGATTCAGCTGTTTCCTTCTACTGTATCTCATCTAAAAGTGCCCCCATACTGCGCAAACGTAGCTGAAGTTGTCTTTGCAATGATATGCACAATGGATCCATCCTAATTCTAAAATTTTCTCTTGCAGCTTCTGAAGGTCCTGGCATGCCTTGTAATCACCCTCATACAAATCAGAAGCTTCCCGGAATGGATCAGATTCCTACACAGCAGTATTCTATCACAACCGTTAGACACCCTGAAAGTTGCTGTCCCATCCCTGATTTACGTTATCCAGAATAATTTGCAGTATGTTGCCATATCAAATCTTGATGCAGCTACATTTCAAGTCACATACCAACTCAAGATTCTTACAACAGCAATTTTTTCAGTCGCAATGCTGGGCCGAAAGCTGAATCGTTTAAAATGGATCTCACTTATCATACTTTTCATTGGCGTTGCCCTGGTTCAGCTTCAGCCAACAAGTCTGTCAACAAAGAAAACACCGACATCCGCGAACAGCTCACAGAATCCATTGGTTGGCCTAGGAGCAGTCATCGCATCTAGCCTCTGCTCAGGATTTGCTGGGGTGTATTTTGAGAAGATCCTCAAAGGAACGTCTGGCTCGATATGGCTGAGAAATATTCAGATGGGACTCTTTGGGGTCATTCTTGGGATTGTGGGAATGTTGATGAATGATGGTTCTTCCGTTATGACAAAAGGGTTCTTTTTTGGTTATAACAGCTTGGTTTGGATTGTCATAGCAATGCAGGCTTTTGGAGGACTTTTAGTTGCAGTTGTTGTTAAATATGCAGACAATATTCTCAAAGGATTTGCAACATCATTTTCCATAATAGTGTCTTGTATTGTTTCAGTGTATATCTTTAGTTTCACTGTAAGTGTTCAGTTTCTTTCAGGGACTTGTTTTGTCATCTTAGCTATATTTTTGTACTCTAGACCAGAGTCTTCTTAATGTAATATTCTCGTTATCAAGGGACAGTAAAATGTTATATTAGAGCGCCTTATGTAGTATTAACAAAAATGGTACTACTAAAATTATTCTTGATTTTAAAACTTGCCACTGTTTTTCTTTGCATTTCAGATCTTATACTGTGTTTCAAACTGTGTCATTGTCATAAAATCGTTTTGCATCTGGAGAAACTTTTCATCAAAATACTAAATTAATTCTAACATTTGTACTAAATTCAGGAAATGTCTTCTTAGAATCACCCAAAAGAAGTTTTTTGGGAGATAGAAAATCAGTGTGGAAGCTTTACCAGTTCCAACTTTGACAATGGGAAATGACAACTTCAACCCATAGAACAACAAAGTTTTGACTATCTAATTTTACACAACTGAGTTAGAAAAAAGTTAAGAGTTGAAAAGAGTAAGAAAAGCTCTCCCAAAACCTGAAAATTTGCTGTAATTATTCATGCTGAAAATTATCACAAGAAGGGCGTAGTGGTTTTGATTTTCAGCCTTAACCACTGGTGCTTAGATACCGCAGTCGTGTTTGATTCCCACAGCTTTGTTCTTTTGCCTAGGAAAACATTATTTGCTACTACGGAGGAGCTACGCGTATCGCCATCTCCTCCACAGAGCTATAGAAATTATTCCTCCACAGGTACATATTAGTTGCAGCGCTCCTCCATAGAAGCGCACCAACAGTGTCTAACTGCCCATGCCTTGACATCAAATAATATTCATTTGAAAGTTGCCCTTCAGATCATTGGCATCAAATTGTTGCAAAACTTCGAGATTAGATGTGTCAATGTTGTTGTCATATCCTTGCAAATAAAATTCTCGAATCATGGAACTTTAGGTCATTTCCCGTGATGCCAGAAAAAGAATTTCTGATATCATTTTCAGAATTACAGAGTTTTAAGATTTCTACCAGTTTTTGAAGTTATGTCACTATTTCTTGTGTCGTTCGTATTGACTTTCCTCAATCAGTTTAGAATTTATGGAGCTTTTGATATTTTTCCAAGCTTCAGATACCTCCTCTGGTGCATCCTTTCATTTCATAAGACTTTAAAACGCTGTAATTCCAAAAATAATAATAACCGTCCCCCCTCTAACCTTGGCAGACTATTCTTTTGAGCTGCACTCACTTAACTTCGTTAACAGCTAGTATTGAAATAACTGCTCTTTCTGGAATTATGGCAAATTATGTAGAATTCCCTTCACACAATTCAGTTGAAAGAAAGAGTCATTTTATGCATTTAAATTCAAAGTTTTACAAAGATTCAACTCCTGTGATCAGTCAGAAATTGTTGTAAATTGTTTCAAGCAAACACAATGAGGAGGGCAACAGAGAAAACAGCATAATTACTAAAACAGCCATGTCTCCTGTTATCTGATTTTACTGATTTTAAATAAGTCCAATTTTCAGTCTGCAAGAATCCTTGAGTCTAGATTTCTGGGAATCATCGAGTCGAGCTTTTTCGGTCTTTTCGGTGAATTCTTCTGACGTCTTCCACAATTTCTCGACAGTACACTTCTACGCAGATCTAAAAGATAAATTATTTTTAGATAAAGGTCTCCAATAAGCGATTCTACTTTCAAAACACAACTGAATCCATCGAGGCTTTATCCTGAGCTTCAGAGTACTGCGGAACTAGACTCATTACATGGCAGAGTTTCGCTTCTTGCCTGAACTGATAACGCTACAACCACGACTCATGACCATACGCTCGTAATGACCATACGGGGCACAAGCAAGGCCCTCAGTGCAGCGACAACAACAACAGCAATTCAACTCAATGAGATGAGGGTCCTTATGAAGTGAGGCTACTGTGGAACATCGTATTTCTTTAAAATTTGACGAGCTTCATATATATCGATAAAAACTTACCCAACACTGATCGTGTTTCCCTTTCGAATTTGTCCCCATCCAATAAGCCTGAAAATAAAATTGACATGACATTGACAATTCGATAGAGAAAACTGATTTCATCCAGGACTGTTCATGAATTTAAAGTTCTACTTACACGGGGTTGCATGTAATAAATTAGATGGCTATCAAGAATCAAGCAGAGGTTTTGAAGTGGGGCAAAATTGATCAGAGTAGGAATAAACCTGGTCATTGAAAAATTCATGGATTTCACTGTAATTGTGCTGAAGTTGAAAAAATCAGTTCTATCATGAAATAAAAGAACTTTATTAATTGAAAAGCCACAGTCTAATGGGGGCATTTCCCCTATTTTTAATAACAAAACATTAACTAGCCCATTTTGCCCCACTCTAACCCTTTCTGCCCCAGTTCCATCCATAAAGGGGCTCCGTCACCAAATTGTAAACGAAACCATTGTTTCAGACACGTGTCCACTGAATTCTGCAGTTTTTTCTGTCTGTGGCTCTACCCAATACACCAAAGAGTAACCGTAAAAAATCCACTTATATCCGAGCAATCGTAAGACATATGAGTATTGGTTTGTTCCTCTGTGAAGTGCGAAGATTCATGTTCAAAATAGTGCTTTCATTTGAAAAAAGGCGAAAGTCCATGTGATATTGCCTTTCATAAAACTGTAAATCACCGTTTCGACACAAATTTGGAGACGGAGCCCCTTTTACAATCATTACCGATCACTAGTTGCAACTTCAAATGTTGATCCAAGACCGTAATTGTTATAACTAGCAATAGCAAATACTGAATGCCCCGCCCCACCTGTAGGTGGGTCTAGCTTCACGGATTTGGCCTAAAGTTTGATTATCATCCCTTTGTGTTGATCATCCCTTTGTGTTGCATTTTGCATGTGTTGTGTTGGTTGACCTAGCCTAAATGTCGAGGCGTTCTAAAATCACATCACCAGTACCACTCCTACTCATGATCAGCATGATATTTGGTTTCAAATGAAATAAAATCAAACTCGTATCTATTTCTTCTTATCTTTTCTGCTGACAATTTGCACATATTCGAACCACTAAAAACTTCAGTTTGCTTACCGCTATCCGCCATTTTGTCAACCTCGTGATCACAGAGTCTTTTCCAATTACATCAAAACCCGATTTAACAAGAAAGACGAAAAATAAAACAGGAAAAGGGAAAACATTGAGATGCTCCCCCGTATATTATCTACACACGAAGTACTACTAAGTCCCGCTTCGGTGCAGGGCAAAATTATATCCTCCACCAAAACTCACCTCCAATGCCTCTCAACTCTCCTGCTCAATGCGATCTTCTCACCAATCTCTGTGCACACCGGTTGTGTCAATACAATTCTTGCTAAATCTGCTTTGACTGCAATAACCCTGCCTCCGGTTGACAATGATCCGATATTCACCATCAAAACTTCATTTTTGGTGAGCTTCTGAATCTTGGCTCCTTTCTTGTCTCCCTCAGTTTTCACGCCAAGAAGGCGTCTCAGTAAATAATAGTTGATCTCGAATTCAGTGTAGATTTCTGGTAATGCACCCACGGCACCTAAAACCTTGAAAAATAAAGAAATGGGGTATCAAATGCCTTAATATATAACCAAACAGCAATAGCTTGAAAAAAGGTATTAATCTAGGAAATCAGCATCAGGCAGAAGGGTGGAAACGAATCAATGTTTGAGTAATTCAATAAATTTATGAAAAAGTTAAAATTAATTGGGAAAGGGAATCACAACTATATGAAAAAGATAAGCAGGGTTAGTTTTATGAAAAAATCAGTCCCTTTAAGATATCAATTACAAACACTCGCATTTCAGAACCTACAATTTTGTAAGTCAGCCTGTGTTCTAATTTGAAAATTTCAGCCTGTGGGTTCTCAATCAACAAGGTTCTGGCAGGTGTTTAATGTAGTCTAAACATGATATCACAAAGAACTGAGTCTTCAACAGCATTTTAAGGAACCATTGCTAATCATGATTCTTTGTGGCGTGAAAGTCGACCTTCCGCCCTCTCCTGGAAACACTGTAAAATTCACGTATGAAACTTGATTTTTTACAGCTCTGGAATGATCTCAGTCCTTCACTCACTTCATTCACTCATTTCACTAAGTCCGTGCATAACAAAATTTGAAAAGCTGGAAGATGGAGATGTTCACATGCTGGAAGATGTTCGAATGAAAGAAAGTTCCACGAAATGAGGGCAAGTGTGATTATAGAGTATGATTTGTTTTGTTACAGCTGTCTGTGCGTTTTTCAGGGGTTTCTCCTATGTCCTCAATTCAGTGACGAGACGTAAGGCAAGCGCTGATTGGTCAATTCAATTGTGTACTAATGAGTTGAATTGAAGCTATTTTTAAACAGCCGTTAGCTTTAGCTCCGTCTACTAACTTTAAGGATATCAGTATTACTAGAAACGAAACAGCAATCATAGAAACACACTGTGGTATGGTACGAAGAGTTATAAATCTTAAATCACATTTGTTATTGCGCTATAGCCTAACGAAAAATTCGGAGCTTTGTGGCACAAAATTACGAAAGTCACTTACTTGGCCAACCATACGATCTCCTCTGCAAAGTGTAGGATCAATTTTTGTACCAACACCTGTGACGAAAAACAAGACGATTTAAACAAGTATCTTCGATTGACAATGGTCATACTGGCTTTGGCATAATGCACTGGCATTAGCATTCAAATACATTTGGAGCCCTAGAAGCATTTCATAGTATCTGTATAGTTAAATTCCTTGGTAACAAGTGTAACTACGAACAGTTTCATTTTGACCCTCAGGATGACATGATGAAAAGACTTAGCCATTGAAAATACTGCACTATCATTAATAGTTGACAAATCCAAATATATGTGCGTTGACAAGTCCATGTGTGTGACAAATTCAGTCATAATTAAGGCACAACCATGCTAAGACGTAAACGGCTTATCATTCCTGGCGAAGCAAACCTCTCCACCAAGAGGGCGCTAGAATTAATAATGAAGGGGTTCTTGTGTTAGCTAAAGTGGACTATGAGGCAGTTCTTTGATGGATCACAGAATAAACTTTTGAAGGAAGACTGTGATGGATGATGATTGGAATTTTGACTGAAAATGTGCTGCGAAATATTTTCAAAATGCCAATCAATAATACTTTACTCTGTCCGTTGAATAAATTGCCAATATCTTTCCTCGGTAACTAAATTCCAGGTCTATGTGGATGTGATCAAATATACTTTTTGGATCAGGAAAATGAAGAGCAATTTTTTCGAATTTTCAGAGGACAATAACAAGGACAGATTTGGTAAGACAATAGCACGAGTTGGTTTTGATTGACACCGCAATTCAAAGCGATTAATGATCGCAGACAAAGGAAATTCTCTCAACCAGAAATTCAAAACAAACAAAGCCGCAAAAGTTTCTCTGAAACCCAAGTAGCTAGTGGCCTCGTTGTGCATTCCAGAAATGGTTTTTAAGAGCAAACATGAGCATAGATCGAGAGAAGTTGGATATATCTACACATCTGCCACGGGCATTTCATTTTTTTGGTTCAGAAGCTAAGCAGTAAGTGTTTCAATTACACCCAAAAAATAAGAGAATTGAATCGCCTCCCAATCGGCTTTTGAACAAAATAAATCAAATGCCTGTGGCAGATGTGTAGATATATCCTTCTTCTCTTGATCTATGCTCATGTTTGCTCTTAAAAACAATTTCTGGAATGCACAGCGAGCCCACTAGCTACTTGGGTTTCAGAGAAACTTTTGCGGCTTTGCTTGTTTTGAATTTCTGGTTGAGAGAATTTCCTTTGTCTGCGATCGCTAATCGCTTTGAATTGCGGTGTCAATCAAAACCAACTCGTGCTATTGTCTTACAAAATCTGCCCTTGTTGAGGACAATGCATACTTACCAATAAGACCACCTGGTGCTGCAAATTGCAAATCATTATGTTCTGCAAAAAGTGAAACGATTTTTGAAAATATTGGCTGACATTTTAACTTCCCATCTGCATCTTTTGACACGATTCCTGGTCGAATTTCAATTTCTTGTCCAACCTAAATGAAATAGAGGGATTGAATCACTAAAAAACATACAATTTATAACTCGTAAAATTCAGAGTACACGAAGAGTAATATGGAAAAGATATTTTCAAAGCAAACGCAAATTGACAGAATGCATGTTATCCAAAACTCCAAATCGTACCAGAAAACAAGATGAACCACAGTAAAAGCTCTCACAAAAAGGATTAACGTTTGAGTCACATCGGAAAACTATGTGTGAAAAATTGTAATTCCTTTCTTTTAATCAAGATTTCTCCTTTTTCAACATGTCTGTTACTTCCAGAGATAGCATCTTTGTATTTCTCAAAAGGTGGGCTGTTGAGATTTGGGGGAATCCGAAAATCGACATTTTTGGCCTACAAACGCTTACCGTAACCTTGACTGTTTTATCAGTTCACTGCCAATCCATAGTTTCCATTTAGGCCACATTTGATTCTCAGACAGTCTGAGATTGTAGGGTGCCCGCAAAGCATCATGGGTGACAATGGCTCTCTAATAATTTGACGCCTATGCTGAAAAATCTAAGTAGACATAGTTATTGACATAGTTATTGCTCCCCGTGGTCTTGTCCTTGTAGTAGAGTAGAGTAGTTTGTAAGTATAGCAATAAAGTAAATATGTATTGTAAATTTTTAGCAGAATGTATAAAAAAAAAAATCTAAGTCTGTAGGAGGGCTAAATCCTCTTACCTTCAGTACCCCTCTGAGAATACTTCCACCAGCAACTCCACCTTTCAGATCATCAACTTCACAGCCTGGTTTATTAACATCGAATGATCGAATGACTGCAATGATAATGATAATAATAATAAAACCATCTTTATATAGGTGAACTAGTTCAGCAAAATGAGTTTGCTGCTATCAACGAAGGACCTGTTAACCTAGTGTACCTAAAATATAATGATTTACAACAGATATAGTTCAAAAGTTATTTACAACGATAAAATTTAAGAAAATGTTGAAAGATAAAATTTTCTTCCATCTGCGCTGGGAATATGAAACCATGAACGAGTTAAATCCAAAAACATTTGAATCAATTGTCAATCAATAAATTTGCTTCCATAGAATCCTTTTATACCTCAGACCTTTTTATACCTCAGACTTTTTGTACCTTTGAGAGTTTTCTGACGCAAAGACACCAGATCAAGGTTTAAACACAAGATCAAAGAAAACTTTTTCCAGAGTATACAGAGAGAGGATGATGATGTATATGTGTACTACAGTAAAAACCCGCATATAAGAACCTACAATTTTGCAAATCTGCCTAACCAGGTTCTTACGTGTTGGGTATTTAGTGGGATGGGAAATGAGGCTTTTCAGGTTCTTAAATTGGTTCTTATTTTATTCATGGCTTTCAGGAATTCTTTTCTTTTGATTCAAACTTCGGGCCTATTATTTACTGTCAGTTCACAGCAGTTGAGTTTATGAAATATATTCCCCAACATAAATTTATGGAAGAATCAGAAATTTTTATATAATCCAGAGACACTCTTTTCAAAAGCTTCTCATCAGGTAATATAAACACTTTTTTATTCTTCGACAAACTTCTGTTGTGAATAAGACCCCCCATGCTCTCTAAAAATAAGAACCTATTTCAAATTCCAGGCTGAATGGGTTCTTATATAATTGGGGTTTAATTACAAAATTTCAGCCTGTAGGTTCTTAACCCAGTAGGTTCTTATACGCAGGTTTTTACTGTACTGACACCTCATATGCTCTCTTGATTCGGTCCAACTAAATCATACTTCATCAAAAACATTGTTTTGAGGGGAGAGGGGGGAAATCACAAAATAAGGCAAAATTAGCAAAGGTGTCCAAAGATTTTTGGCAGGCACTGTAGCTAGGCCTAAAATCACACAATCACCTAAAAGTCACCCACGCAAATCATGAAATCACTTACCAATCAGTCGTGGTTCTGATGTAAAGTCTCTTATGGGGATTGGAATCTTTTTACAAATATATTCACAAATGACTTCAATATTGTATTTCAGTTGTGCAGATATTGGTATCACGGGAGCTTCTTCTGCAATTGTTCCTGTAAGTCAAACAATTTAATTAATACTAGAAGTAGCTAAAAGTTATCAACTGCACGCACTCTAAAGTATTTGTTAACTGTAATAAACCCACAAATATTTGGGGCATTGCGTTGGGTTATATACCAAGTATTTGAAGCTTCGTTGGGAAGAGAAATTGAACAAATCGGTCCCGCAACTATTTACGGCCCATGTTTGGCCTCTTGCCCTTCTCATTGCCACATGAAGTAGTAAAATGCATTAATGGGAAGAACTGAACGTAGTATAAAGCTGCACGAACTTATTGCCTGTTTCATGAGTCGCAGAGCAAGTCCCACTACTCTGGCTTAGGCCCGTCTTACACATTACCTGTAAGTTAAGAAAGGCCTGCACATACCTTTAACAAACCTGGCTATCTGTTCCGACTGTTCTTTGGCTTGACTTTCCTTGACTAAATCAATTTTATTTTGCAAGATAAGAATATGTTTCAGTTTCATAATCTCAATAGCAGCCAGATGTTCTGATGTTTGAGGCTGTGGGCAAGATTCATTTCCAGCAACTAGCAATAGGGCAGCGTCCATAACAGCTGCACCGTTCAACATCGTTGCCATAAGAATATCGTGACCAGGGCAATCAACGAAGGAAATATGCCTGTGAGAAAGAAATTAAAGTAATGAATGTGAACTTAATTAAATTCTAGGAAGGAGGTTTGATTTACAGAAGAAATATACAGAGTGCCCAAAACAACTTGGAACAGATCTTCTCAAGCTCGGCAACCAAAATTTTGCTAACATATAGTTTCTATAGACATGGTTCATTTCATTTTCATTTCATTTTTATTTATTTAGGCACATTAGCCCCGTCAATCCATATGAACTGCTTTTCAGGGGGCCGTGGCAAAACATTTACTAATTCAAAAGATCACCATATAATAGTTAACAAAAAAAAAATAAAAGAATTCTCGTTAAGGCAAGTTTTTGATTCTTCTCTTAAAAGTGGCAAGGGAGGGTGCCTCTTTAGCATCAGGTTCAAGTTGATTCCAAAGCTTAGGTCCACGAAAAGATATAGCCCTCTGCCCATTGTTAGTTTTCCGTAATGGTTCATTGCATTAACTGATATTTTGATATTGAAAGGGAGTGTGTAAGGGTATATAGGCTTCTCTATAAGGAAGTACAACATAGGAAACACTCAGACACAGAATTATCTCTTTGTCTATCAATAGTTGACAGCACGTGTAGGGTATCGATTTGAAAGCATAGGTTCCAAATCTTTAAAAAGATTGGTGTAAAATTGAGTGACCTATTTCTTTGAACTGAATTGAATGACTTCAAACAAACTTTAGCTAATTCTCTATCATTCTACCGTTGGAATTTTCTGAAATCTTCAATAGTTTCAGAAGTAGGGTGTTTTTCTTCTTTTTCAAGAATTCAAGAAAAATTTTCAAAAAAACTTGAAACCATCGTAATTTCTAAAATGTTTGACGTAACATGAAATAATTTCAAAGAAAACCATAGTTTATGAATGCCTACAATATGGTATCAAGCAAAAGTCTGTCACTTATCTCGTTTATGATTTAGAAATTTGATGACGTCACATCCTCTAATGAGTTGAAATGTAAGATACGCTGTAATTTCGAAAATTTTCAAAATTTCTGAAAAGTCCAACGGTAGAATTATACATAGGTATCTTAAGTTTCTTTCAAGCCATTCAATCAGAAGAAATAGGTCATTGAATTTTACACCCACCTTTTTACGCCGAGATAAAGATTTGGAACCTATGCTCGATTTGAATAGGCTATTTTTGGATGTTTTTGCTCCTTGCAAATGCAAGCTTATAACCTTGCAAAAACCCTTGATGATCTGGTTATGAAAGTTTTCATCATCAAAGTTATTTAGATGTGTAATGCAACCACACCAGCATTACAGCCTGGCACTCTACATGGTTAGACTGTGATGCTCACAAGAAAAGCTTCTCCATTGATTATTTTGACAGAAATACTGAATGAAAGAATGGAGAAATAAAAATATCATCATCTTGTTGAAGGAATTATAAACAAGTTAATTGACCTGGTATTTTGCGTCAAAACCTTAACAGGATGATTTTGAGTACCCCCCAGCTACAATACAAACTCCTTGCATTTAAGACTGCATTCAAACAATGCCGGAACATTTTGAAAACTGTAGATTTTTTAAAACGGACCTCTTAACTGGCACATTTTGAAAATGGCATTTTGCAGGTATCATATGAATGCTAGCTCAAATTTTTCTACCGTCACATTTTTCACCATTTTCAAAATGTGCCAACATCGTGTGGATGTAGTCTTAAGTAAAAAGAAGTGCACCTCATAAGCCGGAATTTGCCAGTACAACCAATTCTGTCACAGGAGAAAACATCTTCTTTGCTACTTCCACAAGAGCGATAACTGACCGGCCTTGGACATGAAGGCCCATCACATTTGTAAACCTAAAAGTAAAAGCACAAAGTGAAATTTGATGTTAGAGATTGTCTAAAGCCGAGGCAAGGGAAAGAAACTGTCAAAGCAAACAATTGCTACTTTCGAGTACCGAATAAATAGGGGGGGGTGAGAATAATGGGGGGGTTGGAAATGGTTCGATATAACAATAATCAGGGGTTGGAACAATTGGAGGGGAGTTGGAAAAGTTGAAAATATTTGTCTTCTTAGTTAAAAACGTATCTTTCTTATATTTATTTAACGATTTTGTTCACTTATCATTTCATTTCTTCAAGAATTAATACATGGGGGGTTGGAATAAAAGTGCAGGGGGTTGGAAATTAATAAAAATCAATAAGCGTGGGGGGGGGTGACAATTACTCTGTACTTGAGAGTAATTGACAAAATAAGTTGCAATTGATCCATTTGAAGTAAACATTGTTCCTTGTAATTATACAGACATCATTCCAATGAGGAAACATAAATACAACATAATTAAACATAATTAAGCATAATTGTAAAAGTACTATACCTTTGCATTGGCATATCCTAATTTTATTGTAATATTTCTTTCCAACTCATTCTTAAATCTGACAGTCTGTGAAGTAACAAAATGATGAATAAAATACAGAAAGTATCAGATCACAAACTAAGTCCAACCAAATACAAATACTTCATCTTTTTTTCCTTTTCATCTTTTGTTTGAAAAAGGTTGTTAACAGTACCAGGTGAGTGAAAAGAGAATTCCCGTTTGGAAGGCCACTGCTCCTTGAATATCCTGTCTCGTATTATTGCCAATATGTTCAATTAGGTTCAGTAATTTACCCGGCCTTAATCAGCCATTCCTTCCCATGGATGATATGGGAGATTTTCTGCAGAAAGCCCCATCCAAAAACCTGCAAAAACGAGTGAAAACAATGAGCAAATTTTCCTTGGTTTTCCTTCCTAAAAATGATGACACTCACATGTATTCATGTATCTCGTCCTCTCGGGAGAATGGAATCCTGCTGAATAGGTTATTGATACCAGGAGGAAGACTTGTTCATTGCTGTAGGGTTCGTATAAGGCAGAAATGTTGGGAAATTTGTTCATGATTTTGGGCACGTTTTGAAGGTTTCTTGAAGAAGCTTTCCAGAGAAAATCCCTCATAATTTCAGAATGGAATGGCCGATTTCAGCCAGGTAAATTTTAAAATAGATTTGAACATGTCTACCATTAAACTATATATTTGCCGATATCATCAGCTTGATATCTAAGGAGCCGCAACCTTTCAAACAGGGATTGATTTTATTGACTCACCCAGACAAATACACAGTCTTTTTCTATTTTCTCATTCTTTCAATTTTGCACAAAAGAAAGACTACATGCAGGCTATACTAATCAGGACTAGGACAAAAATACCAGAAATTGCCATGTCTTGTTCAAAATTGTTACATTCCAAAATTACCTGTACACCAGAGATGGCTTTTACCACAGTTGATTTTCCGTGAGCCACGTGACCAATTGTACCTGAAAGCATAATTTTATACTTTTGAATGTTAAAAATGGTTATTTCTGTACGAAAATACAAGGCCATGTAATAGCCATGTACAGGCCTTGTAGTTATAGCCTTGTAACCTTGTAATAGCCTAGAATAGCCTTGCTGTTAACCTTGTATGTATGGCTTGAAAAATGCTAATTAGCCTTGTAGAAGCCTTGTGGAAACCTTGTGTTAGACTGGTTGCAGCTTGGAATCTTACTGAAAGCCTTGTAATTTTCTTCAAAGTTTAGTACAAGGTCATAGCAAGGTTATAATCCCTGCTACAAGGCTAAAACTTGGCATGTACAAGGCCAAGTTTAGCCTTGTATTTTTGTACAGGTTGCAAACAAGACATCATAATACAAAATACTTTTTTCCATAATTTCCTAAATCCTGATCACAAGGACTTTCAAGAAGGTATTGCGGCACAGTGGTGCAATCCTCTGACTTTGGAGCCAGAGCAGTCAGGCGGTCAGGGTTATCGCCGCCAACACCACTTGAGCGTAAAGAATGATAAGGGGTCGCAGACTTGATTAGGCCTTCTCTACTTCTGCAACATTCATACCCATGCTAAATTCGGAGTATTTTGATTTGCTTGTTTTGCAACTAATCATCAAAGATAATAAATCATGAGCCTCACCGATAACTANTGTTAGACTGGTTGCAGCTTGGAATCTTACTGAAAGCCTTGTAATTTTCTTCAAAGTTTAGTACAAGGTCATAGCAAGGTTATAATCCCTGCTACAAGGCTAAAACTTGGCATGTACAAGGCCAAGTTTAGCCTTGTATTTTTGTACAGGTTGCAAACAAGACATCATAATACAAAATACTTTTTTCCATAATTTCCTAAATCCTGATCACAAGGACTTTCAAGAAGGTATTGCGGCACAGTGGTGCAATCCTCTGACTTTGGAGCCAGAGCAGTCAGGCGGTCAGGGTTATCGCCGCCAACACCACTTGAGCGTAAAGAATGATAAGGGGTCGCAGACTTGATTAGGCCTTCTCTACTTCTGCAACATTCATACCCATGCTAAATTCGGAGTATTTTGATTTGCTTGTTTTGCAACTAATCATCAAAGATAATAAATCATGAGCCTCACCGATAACTATATAAAATTAATAAAGGTTTCTCAAAAATATAGAACTTTCATTTACGTTTCCCTTTTCGCTTCATCAGAACTCAAAGATATATTGAATTCCCTGAAATGTCTCGCGTAGTGCTTTTCTTCAAGCCTTTAGTCGCATATTTCATGCAGCTTCAAACACAATAAAATTGGTCCACAAATAACAGATTCAAAATATTCTCAATTTGAGATGGGTATGAACAATTTAGGGCTTAACTGTATATCCCTCCTTAAAAGAGGGCACCACACCAAACTGAGTTGTCAGTTAGTTTTTATTAATTTCATTGTCAATCATAGTATAAAATGCATACAAGATAGAATTAAAAACCCAAAGTACAATCCAATATTGTCTAGATAATGCCCAAAATCAAAATACAGTCCTTGAACCTCTGAGACACGAATGCATTGATCTACAACTGGGTTGTCAGTTGTAGTTGTCTGTAACTTGCAAAAGTCATCTCCCCAACAAAATTGCCTGCGTTTTTTTGTTTAAAAAGATCTTATAGATTGATAAACAAGCAAATAAAATAAAATATAAGCACTTTGATGAGCATGACGTTTCAAGCATTGCCCGTTATCAAGCTTGATAGCAGAGCATAGCCCGCTATTTCAATTCGCATCAAAGTGCTTATATTTTACTTTATTTGCTTGTTTATCATTGTACAATTGCACAACATGCAACTACTGTAGAAGATTCTTATAGACTGATGTAAGAGACAAGATATCAGTAAATAGTTTTGGTCCATGTAACATGATGGCTGTGATAATCTTACCTATATTTATTGTTGCTTGCCGACTAATGATTTCTGGAGAAAGGGGGTGCAGCTTTGCAACATCCTGTACAGAAAAATTATGAATTCACCATAAGACATGAAATCTGTGAGGGCTAGATGGCTCGACTTATGACCTGGAGTCCCTTGTTTCCCTGTGCTCTTTGACTTGATTATGGCGCTTTGGTCAACAGAGACTCTTAATATTACTCTGAAAAATCTGACCCTATTTAGGCCCATACAGACCTTTTTCAGGCAGCCCAATCAGATTGTGAGATTTGTGGATTACTATATGGTGATGGCCATCAAGATGAAAATGTAGATTTGATTGAATTTGGATGAGATTTGAGGTTAGAGGCTGTGATTCTATTATAATTTGATTGATGAATGCATATTACAGGGTCAGCTTTTTCACAGTTTCATTATGAGTCCCTGTTGAGTAAGGTTTACCACAGGGAAACAAAGGACTCATAGTAATAAGTTTTTTTCTGGAATCTTGGGAATTACAGTGTACATGTATTTTGTTACAAGAAAGTAAGAATTGAGCTAGTACTAAAAGTTTCTTAAAATTATCACATTTTGAGTGCTCAGAGCTTCTTCCAAGTTTCTTACCAATTCGACAACGATCTTCACATTTACTTCTTGGTCTCTCAGGAATATTTCAAAAAGAAATTTTTGAAGCCTTTCCAATTTTCAAATATTACTAAAGTACCTTCCAAGTATGATACAGAAAACAAGTGAAAATAGAGTAAAAATATAATAAGCCCATCTCCTTGACTTAGAAGATAGTTTCTAAAATAAGCTTTCCCGGTACTGGAATTTCTTATTTTTAGTGATATTCTATGTTTATTCTATGTATGATATTCTATTCTGTGTATTCTATATTTTAACCGATTTAAGGAACTGGTGTCACCAAATTTCTAAAATTGGAGGGCACAGGGAATCATTTTGGTAAGTCCTTTCCCACAGTCTTTACACTGCAAACATTTATTGTAGTCAACTTCTGTTGC
Organism: Aurelia aurita complex sp. Pacific; assembly: GCA_004194395.1. NCBI lineage: Eukaryota > Metazoa > Cnidaria > Scyphozoa > Semaeostomeae > Ulmaridae > Aurelia > Aurelia aurita complex sp. Pacific. The sequence continues at coordinate 34,952 of REGL01000005.1, read as the reverse complement.
ATTAGCGTATAGTGATTAATTCACAAGTATTCTTTTTCCTCATTTTCCTTTTTGTGTATTTGAGCCTTTTTGTACCTTCTAATAAACTTTGAAATATTTTCCATTTCAAAAAGGTCCATCAAAATCATGTTTTCAAAATACCTATGTTTGAAAAAGTGAGAATTGAACTTTGAATTGAATTTCATAGTGCTAGTGCCCAAACATAGTGTGATGTTTTCTACTAAAATCAGTACTACAATCCTTGTGAAAGCTCTTGCAAAAAATTACATATTTTTGCTCAGCACTCCCCCCTTCCCCTTACAATGTTGGTTCCTTGTGCCGTTACCCATTTCTCACGGGCACAACAACGTAGCCAAAGCGATTTTCTTCATATTTGGTGATCAGTGCTTCGGACCAACATTGTTCACCATGGTACATTGTTCAGGGGGGCAGGGGGCGGGGAAGAAGAGTAAAAATATGCGAAGGATCTAAATAAATGAAAACTTCCTTTTAATTCTGGTGGAATCTGTATGCCATACACCAACCACAGATTTACACCTATCTATTTTGTTCTGTTGTTATTTCCATAGTTTAGAATTAGTCTGTCCACCACAGATCCCTAAAATACGCCGATTCCATCAGTCTGGAGTATCATCCATATATTTATCCCGTTTGGAATTCTTTTTATTCGCCCTCTTGAAATTTATTTTATCACTCACAAACATTTATTATACGTACCAAAGTAGCCAGATCTTGTTTAGCAAGATGTGGCTGCATACTTTTGGGTGCATTATCTGTTTCTGCCATCTTCTTGCAATGTTGTGGTTGATAACTTTTGTTGTATTACGATGAACTACTTGAATTTCCACACTGCTTCGACTTCTCACTGCAAATCCGCCATTAGGCCATTCAAAGAGGCCACATGAATGGCAGACCCTCGATACATCAGAGAATGAAATACTAATAATAGAAAGAGAGCTATCATGATCTCTGATTAATCAATATCTAAATAACTACTAATCAACAGCTCTATCAGAGTAATCATTAATCAGAAACAACTGAAAATACCATGAATAGCAAGAAGTGATCTCCGATTCATCAATATCAGAAATTTCATGTGGTACGTCATAGGAAAGAAAACGAGAGATTGAGAGAATCT
>REGL01000005.1:5715-16499 GCA_004194395.1 Aurelia aurita complex sp. Pacific | reverse complement strand
TTCTCTCATATGGTCTGTTTTTAACCACAATTCTGGTAGATGGGTAGTTCTTTGAGAATTTTCTTATCAATGGGCCCCATAATGATAATCCACACCAAAAACTAAAATTTTCCTTTGTTTCAATTGACAAATTGATACACATGGGTCAAAAATTTTCTGATATGCAAATGGGCTTAAATTTTTTTGAATATTCCATCATACCAATGGGTCCTTTTCTCAAAGTCCAGATTCAGGTCGAATCATGTTAACAATGAAGGACATGTTCAAATCTATTTTAAAAATTCATCTTACTAAAGTAAGCAGCATAGGGCTCAAATCTTTCAAATCTTTAAAACGGTCGGTGTAAAATTCTATTGCAGTTTTCTTTAAATTGGATAGCTTGAAAGGAACTTATGGTACTTTACTGTAAATCTGCCGTGGAAATTTTGTGATATCTTGATTTTTTTCAAAATAGCGGTAATTTAATTATTTTTGAAAAATTCATGGAAAATTTTGAAAAAAATTTAAATCATCGTAAATCCTAAACTAATGGAGGAAACATTCTAAAACCTTCAAGAAAACCATAGTTTATGGCGGTCTACAATATGGTGGCAAGCAGAAATGTGTAGCTTTTCTAGTTTAGGATTTAGAAATTCGATGTCGACATAGCCTCAAATTTGATAAATGCCGCCATATTGAAACTAATCAAGATATCAATAAATTGCCACGTCAGATTTACAGCAAAAAACCCTAAGTTCCTTCCAAGCCATTTATTTCAAAGAAAACGGCAATAGAATTTTACACCGACCTTTCAAAAGATTTGAGCCCTATGTTAAAGTAAGCCACTCCGTTTTGAATTTGAGAAGGAGTTTCTTAAGAAAGCCCCAAGAAGAAACCTTCAAAACAGGCCAAAAAGCACGACCAAACTTCCTGCGTTTCAGAAATGACTTTTACAATCTTTTTTTAGCACGTGTATCCCTTTGGGAGGATGGAAGTCTCATTCCTGGGAGCAGAATAAACTGATTACGAGTCTCGTTTTGGTGAGCTATAACTTGGACTCACTGTAATTAGTCTAGGAGCACAACAACAGTATTCATGGTGACTTCATTCTCCCAAGAGGATAACATGTGCCAAAATTTACAGAAGTCATTGCTGCAAGGAAGAAATATCAGGAAAGTTTGGTCGTGATTTTAGGCCTGTTTTGAAGGTTTCTGAAAGTGGCTTTCTCGAGAAAATATCTTATAATTTCAGAACGGAGTGGCCGATTTCAGTGAGGTAAAATTCAAAATAGATTTGAACATGTTCACCATCAAATGATATATTTGCCAATATTATAGTCTTGATATTCAGGGGGCAGTGGCCGTGGAAACGGGGGTTGTTTTTATCGAGTTTTTATTGACTCACCCGATATGCAATTCCTTACCGTATTTTCTTTTTTGATTCAATGTTCTTCCTCGGGATTTTACTCGGGAAATAAAGAGCTTTTACTCGGGATTTCCCCAACTCCCAGCTGGTGCAGTGTTAAAAAATATGACACCACCCTCGTCCATGATTTCGCTAAGAAAGCAGTATATAAATTTTAGGAGCAAAATCCTAGGGCTTAGAATCCAAACAGGGGGTATTTTTCTTAATTCTACCAGCTTCTCAAAAAGGGTCTATTATATAGTCTTCATGAATGTTAGAAAATGTCCTAAAAATTATTTAAATGCTGATGAACTCGAAACCCTATAATATAGTAAATTTTACCTGACCTGAAAAAAATATACAGGGTGTCCCAAAAAAATGTGCCCCGGTTGTCTGAAGATTGCGACAAAACGGCAAAAGGTTCTCGCCAAACTTTTACATGATGGTGCTCTTCAGATGTTCAATTAAAGTTTGCAGCCATCCCCTTCAAAATCCGTTGAAAAATGATGGAGCTATGACCTTCAGGAGACCAAATTTGCCTGATCACTGAAACCAGCGGTCGGCCATTTTGTCTTACTATTTAGCAGCGATAAATAGCTTTATGGAATGAAAATGAAACAGCAGCCTTCAATGTCATAGCTCTCGTCAAAATTCCGATAATCCTCAGAGATTTCCACTATTTCTGACCTCACAGAAATTATTTCTTCCCTTACGTGAAGATACTTATCACTGCAAAATCGTAAGGCAAAATGGCCGACTGCTGGTTTCAGTCATCAGGCAAAATTGGTCTTCTGAAGGTCATAGCTCCATCATTTTTCAACGGATTTTTACGGGGATGGTGGCAAACTTTAATTGAACATCAGAAGAGCACCATCATGCAAACGTTTGGCGAGAATCTTTTGCCGTTTTGTCGCAATCTTCAGACTAACGGGGCACANCTGAGAAAGCGGTATATAAATTTTAGAAGCAAAATCCTAGGACTTAGAATCCAAACAAGGGGTATTTTTCTTAATTCTACCAGCTTCTCGAAAAAGGGTATATTATATAGTCTTCATGAATGTTAGAAAATGTCCTAAAAAATATTTAAATGCTGATGAACTCGAAACCCTATAATATAGTAAATTTTACCTGACCTGAAAAGAGAATATATATTTATGATAGTAATATAGGAGGGTGGTGAACATTTTTGCATGGACGAGCGTGGTGGTCATTTTATTATTGAATTGCACCCATCGGGTCCAGACTCAAATGGAACAATATTTATCCTTGCAATTCTCTCGAATAGTTTTGATTTTTCATTTTTCGTCCACAGGCTTCTAATGATCTATAAATATGATCTGATATGGCAATGGTATTCATTGGTCATGTCTGTACCATTATTTCTCACTGTCCTCTTCGTTTTCCTCCTCCCTGAGTCAGCCCGATTTTTGGGAGCCCTCGGGAAGTATGACAAAGTAAGCAAGATACTAAAGAACATTGGAAAAGAAAACAAAACTGGCCTGCCTAAAGGAAATCTCTCCACTACAAGTTTATCATGCAGTTTTGAAGACGACAAGGATATCCCAAAAGCAAATTTTAAAGAACTATTCAGAGGCGTGAATTTAAAAACTACTTTGCTCTTAGCAGTCTTATGGTTCGCAGCTGGCTTTAGCTACTACGGTATGGTAATCCTTGTGACAACTGTTGGCAGCAGAAATTGGCCCAGATCAAAAGTGCACTCCGTTAGCATTAGCCGATTACACTGACCTAATCTGGAGTGGATTTGCAGAAGTGCCTGGAACAATAATCACTTATTACGCACTTGAGAAGCTTGGAAGAAAGAAGACTTTAGTCATACAATTCGTTCTCGCTGGTGGCTCTCTTATCCCGTTCTTTTTCAACCTTCCTGCCGGTGTGTACCTTGCGGGCTTGATTTTAGGCAGAGCAGCAGCGCAAGGGCTCATTTCGACCTTGCTCGTTTATACGCCAGAGGTTTATCCTACTTTTCTTCGTGGAAAAGGAATCGGAGTTGCGAATCTGTTCTTCCGGACTGGCGGCATGTTGACACCGTTTTTCTCGCAAGTGACAGTTCATAATTATTTCAACATCACTATTGCAGTTTATGTTGGTTCATGTTTCATAGCAGCGATTTGTGCTATCTTGCTACCCAAAGAAACTCAAGGTGTAGAACTGGAGGACTAGCCTTAATATATCAGCCTTAATATACCGGGTGTCCCAAAATTATGTATTATCGTTTGATTGCCTATGTCCATAACCAATGAACCGATTTTCAAAAACGTTATCGTATCCGATTGCCGAAAGGCTAAATTGTATTCGAGGATGTTGGTTGTGGTTTAGGCCGATGTTTTCAGATGTTTTCATGTCGAAAAGAAGATCGATAAACCTTCAAATTCAAGCCTTAGATGGCATGAAAAAGAAACGGCCTACCTTTCCAGTCAACATTTTAGATGTGATACAAAAGGCTGGACTTATATGTCGTTTAGAGAATACAAATTCAGTTAATACTGAATTCAGAGAATGCGAATACGAGTTCAGCCTTTGTATCACATCCAAAATGTTGACTGGAAAAACTGGCCCGTTTCTTTCTCATGCCATCTATGGCTTGAATTTGAGCAGGTTTATCAATCTTCTTTTCGACATGAAAAAATAGTCGTAAAACCACAACCAACATCTTTAAATACAATTTAGCCTTTAGGCAATCAAATAAAACAAAGTTTGCGAAAATCGGTTCATTGTTTATGGACATGTAAGCAATCAAACGATAATACATCATTTTGGGACACCCGGGTACTAGCGTTAATATATCAGACGATTCATGAACACTCATAACTTTTAATTTGAAACTTCAACTCTCTCTCCAATTGCTGTGTGGAAAAGAAGCTAAGTATTCACTTTGGCGAGGAAAAACCAAATTTATTCTTTTTGGACTAAAAAGATGCAAAACCCTGAAAAAGCTGAACATTAACTCAATGGTCACATACATTGGATGTGATCTGGTTGAAAATCTCTCTGGGAAGTCAATTGCAACTAAAATGCTTGGAAAAATAAATGGCAAGCTGAAATTTCTGCATAGAAAACAAAGCTTCCTGGATAACTCCTTTCGCAGGTTGCTTCTAAATGCTCTTATTCAGCCTCACTTTGATTATGCATGGACTTGGTACCCAATGTTGAGTAAGAGGCTGTCCAAAAAATCCAATCGGCACAAAACAAATGCATTCGTTTCTATCTGAACTTGAAAAACACAGCAAATGCTGGGGCTACAAAATTGAAAGCTATAAACTGGCTTCCCACAAAGCACAGAATAAATCAAAATATCTATGTAAATGCAACGAAATTATTTAAAGGAACTGCTCCAGCTTATGCTGATGAAATGTTCCGCGCAATCGACCACAGTCGAATAACACGAAGGTCTAAGTTTGAATTAAACGTCCCTTTTTGTAATAGTAACACGGGCCAAAAATGTCTTTCTTACCTAGGGCCAAAAATATGGACGATGAAAGAAAACCTTTTCCAGAATATACAGCGAAAGAATGATGACTTATACTGTATGTATACGCTGACACCCCATATGCTCTCTTACACTCATGAGTCAGCCGTACTAAATTATTTTAATCATCAAAAAGCACTTTAAAGTTTATATTTTTATTTATTTTTCTTTCTGTCTGTCTGTCTGGCAATTTCATATTTTCCGCTTAAGAAACCACCTCTGAGGGGACCGTTATGTAAATAAGGTGAATTCGACCTTTTCATGCTATCCCTGCCACTACAATTAGGGGTGTTTTCATATTCATTTAGTAGATTTGTATTAGGATTGTAATTCATCCATTTTTGGCTCTTAAAAAATTGTAAATGTTTAATCATTTTAGTGGCAAATTTAAACATACCTACATACATTTAAAGGGAGTACAAAGACCAGCATGCTTTGTGCGAATTCAGCCACTTGCTTTGGACAGCTTCCAGAATAACTGACTGTACGAAATTCACAAAAAAACGAAGCCAAACGATGGTAAAGGCTGCTGGTCTTTGTACTCTCTTTAAGAAACTTAGGAGGGAAAGCGTAGGGAGGAGTCCAACAGTTTGATCTTCCGGCAGCCCGTGCGTACGGGTGTATTTAGCAAACATTAGGTTTTTACCTTTTCAAGTCTCAATTTTACAAATTTCTATGGTGCTGCAACAAAATTTGTAATTTTCATAAAAACTTTAATTAACGTTGTGTCTCGTTCAATTTTTACCCTGACCATCCCCCTGGGCAGTCGGGGGGTCAAGGAAAATTCATTGCTCAAATGCCCGGCAGCCGGGGGGAAATTGACGCGACGGTCAAATGCCCGGGGGCCGGGCACTGAGAAAATGCCATGTTCCCAGTTACTGTATAAGCAAAAGCTCCTGTTCTTGTCAAATGCTACTCAAATACACTGCGGCCGGGGAAAAGTAATTTACGGTCAAATGCCAGGGGGTCGGCAATAGTTTTGAGCAAATGCCCGGACGGAGATGTCCCAGGGGGGATGGTCAGGGTAGGAATTGAACGAGACAGTAGTCGTATTTATACAATTTAGAACACTTTAAACATTTTACATAGTTATAAAATTTTACATTATAACATATCTAGTCAAGCTCTGGGAGCTTGCCATTGAGATATGGCGGATATTGAAACTTTTTTGTAGAAAGTAAAAAAGGCGAGAACTGAATTTGTTTATGTTGAATATTTACAAACTTGCTAAGGATAGCTACCAGAGTTGAAATTCTTAAAAAATTTAATTGAAACTGCTCTGAAGCTCTCGTCTATATCCATTCTACCGACCAAGCTTTTTTGGCCACCGTTTGTCNAAACAAAAGCTCCTGTTCTTGTCAAATGCTACTCAAATGCTCGGCGGGGATATGTTTTGAGCAAATGCCCTGACGGAGGTGTCGCAGGGGAGATGGTCAGGGTAGGAATTGAACGAGACATTAGTCGTATTTATACAATTTAGAACACTTTACATATTTTACATAGTTATAGAACTTTACATTATAACATATCTAGTCAATCTCTGGGAGCTTGCCATTGAGATATGGCGGATATTGAAACTTTTTGGTAGAAAGTAAACAAGGCGAGAACTGAATTTGTTTATGTTGAATATTTACAAAATTGCTAAATAGCTACCAGAGTTGAAATTCTAAAAAATTTAATTGAAACTGCTCTGAAGCTCTCGTCTATATCCATTCTACCGACCAAACTTTTTTGGCCACCGTTTGTCACATCTTGAGGGATTTCATCTCTATTTATGCAGAAAGAAGAATTGCCTGTGTCTCAGACCCAGGCTTTGGGCACGGGCTAAGAAAACAAGCTTAATTTAGCTTTAGACTGATTACATAGTCGTTATCACTGTTGATCGACTGATGGACACTCAAATATTATCCCCGGGGTACTCCCATTGTGGGTTGACAGGGGGTCCAGTCGGTGTTAAAGAGGGCCAAAGCAAAAATTTTGAAAAATACCCTCAAATGGTAGTATTTTTTACAGAAACCCCCAGATGGTAGTTCGTGGACCTAAAATTGGGCCATTTGGTAGCATCTAGTAGTGGAATTTTTCTGCAGTTTATCAAAATTTTCTATTGTAAAAACTGATTGAACGAAGCCAGGAAATGTCAAAATTCATTGATAATTATTGCTGCAACGACCATATTGCCATGCGGAGGAGCTTACTGAGTTGAAATCTTACAACTGGCTAGGAATCTGGAAATACCCCCAATTGGTAGCATGTGTTTGACAAATAGGGCCATTTGGTAGCCATTTCGTAAGACCCTCAAACCGACTGGACCCCCCTGTTAGGCCATAATGGGAGTACCCCCCCGGGCTATTATCTGAAATTATCTGAAAGTACGTAGGGTACAGTCTGAGCAAACAATTCAGTTCAAACAATTTTTATTTTGCTTTTGTTATTGTTACGACAAACGGGACTATGCAGTGAGCAGACTCGTCGAGAACGTCGAAGTGCAACAGACCACTGACCGGCAGTATTACGAAAAGCCTTTGTTCTCGCGATGTTCTTTGTGAACTGACAAACCTATTACGTCAAAGCACAACACCCGTCCCGGACCCCGTAACCACTTGAATCGCAACTTTGAGAGCTAATAACATAGTAACGAATTACTTTTCGACATTTTCAGCCACATGTTCGTGATCAGCGACTTCGAATTTACTATTATCGAAAATAAAAAATTTCGTTTCATATGCACTTTAAATTCATTTGATATTTTCACTAGAAATATTCGATCGTTAATTTAAATTTTTTGGTGGGTCACTGAGCAAATACAACTAGCCAGTAATCAGTAGTAATTGTTGCGTCAATCAATGCCATGTTGCACGCCGTTCCCATTTCAACGACTTTTTGCCAATAATGGAAATGTTACCATTTTTTAAGTCGAGGGAAAGCGATTAGCGACTGCAGACAAAGGAAATTCCTTCAACCAGTAATTTAAAACAAACAAAGCCGCAAAAGTTTCCTTGAAACCCAGGTAGCTAACTCGCCCATTGTGCATTCCAGAAGTTGTTTTTAAGAGCAAAGATGAGCATAGATCAAAAGAAGAAGGATATATCTATACATCTACCTCGGGCATCTTATTTATTTGGTTCAAAAGCCGATTGGGAGGCGATTTAATTCTCTTATTTTTTGGGTGTTATTAAAATACTTACTGCTCAGCTTCTGAAACAAATAAATGAAATGCCCGAGGTAAGATGTGTAGACATATTCTTCTTCTTTCGATATTTGCTCATGTTTGCTCTTAAAAACAATTTCTGGAATGCACAACGATCGCGCTAGCTACCTGGATTTCAGAGAAACTTTTGCAGCTTTGTTTGTTTTCAATTAATGGTTGAGGGAATTTCCTTTGTCTGCGATCGCAAATCGCTTTGAATTCAGGTGTCAACAAAGGCAACTCATGCTATTGTCTTACAAAATCTGTCCTTGTTACATGAGTAAGATAGTATGAGTAAGATTTCGAGCCAGATTCAAAATTTGTTAACTCTTTTCGAAGTCCAGGGAAAATTAGCTTCTCATGCAGTAACGGGAACTAAATTAGTAAACACCGCTCCCGTTACAACAGTCAATGATGGAAAGTTTCAAGTTTCATAGTTGAGGTAGACTTGTACTTTCAGATAGACTTATTACAGTTGACGAAGTAGACTTGGGGCAATTTTATAGTTGAGAGAAAATGTGCTCCTTTGCAGTAAGGGGAAACCGTGATTAGTATGCACAGTTTCCGTTACAATATGAGTAAGACATGCAGCCTATATTGAAAATTGTTAACCTTTTTCGAAGTTTAGGGAAAATTTGCTTTCAATGCAGTAACGGGAACAGTATATGCTGAATACCTCGTTCCTGTTACAATAGCATAGGAATCAAATGTCGTCCATGGCCGAATGGCTCGTGGCCCATTGCCGACGCTTCAAGAGCCTCATTTTCACGGACCAATCAGACGGCGAATAAGCGAAGAAGACAAAAGAAACCCGTGAAAATTTATCTAAATGCTACCTACCTTCATAAAACGCAAGCAGGACAAAAAACTGCTTGAATTTCTCCTAATTTTTATGAAGAAATCTACTCTCCAGATGTTTAGGTTTTCAGATTTGGATGCCGGTTAAAATACCTCCAGGTTTAGCGGAGTTATGATTGAGGAAAATATCCACGGGTTTCTTCTATCTTCTTCGCTCATTCGCTGTCTGATTTGGCCGTGAAAATAAGGCTTCGGAGGTTACGGCCATGGGTCACGAGCAAAAATCATTGGAAACATAGGATTCCTATGCTCATTACAATGAGTAACACTCCGAGCTAAAATGGAAAATTTTGAACTTTTTTCGAAATTGAAGGAAAGTTTGGTTCTCACCGTTCCTGTTACAGTATGCGTAAACTCCGAGCCTATATTCGAACATTTTTAACTTTTTTCGAAGTTCAGGGAAAATTTGCTTCTTATGCAACTAATGGTGCATACAACAAGGACAGATTTTGCAACACAATAGCACGAGATACTTTAGTTGACACCTGAATCCAAAGCAATTAGTGGCTGCAGACAAAGGAAATTCTCTCAACCATCATTTCAAAACAAACAAAGTCGCTAAAGTTTCTCTGAAACCCAAGTAGCTAGCTCACTCGTTGTGCATTCCAGAAATTGATTTTAAGAGCAAACATGAGCATAGATCGAAAGGAAGAAGGATATATCTTTTTTTTTTTTTTTTTTTTTTTTTTTTTCGAAGTTCAGGGAAAATTTGCTTCTTATGCAACTAATGGTGCATACAACAAGGACAGATTTTGCAACACAATAGCACGAGATACTTTAGTTGACACCTGAATCCAAAGCAATTAGTGGCTGCAGACAAAGGAAATTCTCTCAACCATCATTTCAAAACAAACAAAGTCGCTAAAGTTTCTCTGAAACCCAAGTAGCTAACGCGCTCGTTGTGCGTTCTAGAAATTGTTTTTAAGAGCAAACATAAGCATAGATCGAAAGAAGAAGAATATATCTACCTCGGGCATTTTATTTCTTTGGTTCAGAAGCTGAGCAGTAAGTGCTTTCATTACACCCAAAAAGTAAGAGAATTGAATCGCCTCCCAATCGGCTTCTGAACCAAACAAATAAAATGCCCGAGGTAGATGTGTAGTTATATCCTTGTTCTTTCGATCTATGCTCATGTTTGTTCTTGGAAACAATTTCTGGAGTGCACAACGAGCGAGCTAGCTACCTGGGTTTCACAAAAACTTTTGGGGCGTTGCTTGTTTTGAATTATTGGTTGTGAGAATTTCCTTTGTCTGCACTCGCTAATCGCTTTGAATTGCAGTGTCAATCAAAGCATGATCAAAGCCATGAGTACCAACACTCCGAGCTATAAATGGAAAATGTTCAACTTTCATTCGGGACAGGTGTCTGGTAAAGTTGTGGCGCATAGAATATTGGTGCTGGGAAGGAGCAACTTCGTGTTGCTTCACCTGAAGTAAAAGGACACACTGGGACATGTGATAATGGCGGACGAACAAGCGAAAGCTTCGAAGCATGCTGGCAAGAGAAACAAGAAGGGAAAAGGCGGGCAAGAATGGAAGAAACACAAGGGACAAGGTGTCCTGAAGGAAGATAAAGAGATGGAAGATGTTAAAGAAAAGTGTTCCGAAGAGGTAAAAAATTCTCATTGAACCTTGAGCTGATCTGACTAAGATTTTACTAAGAAAGCATTTATTTTCTTACAAATAATAGGCTAATAATTAAATTCAGAATTCATATGCACACTTGAGTGCACAATTTTGAATAAAAGTGCAAATTGACACACTCAATATTTTGCTCTTCTTGCACACCCACTCGATGGAAACTGCCGTACTCTGCAGTCCGGCAAAAAGTGTCACAACCCCAGACACACTCAGCACATACGCATACGGG
>REGL01000004.1:1091737-1109131 GCA_004194395.1 Aurelia aurita complex sp. Pacific | reverse complement strand
TCACATACAAAAATCACAAAAATCACAAAATCACTCAACAATAATAAATTTTTATTTTAAGTTTAATTCGTTAAAGTTAAACTTTTAAGAACATTCGCGTTGTCGTTGTTGTCGTCCGAAACTCAAGACTCAAGGAAGCTTTCTACAGCTGCAGCCTCTTCGTTATGGGTTCATTTTTCAACAAAATGTACGATAATCTAAAACAACTGTCCTTCTTGTATTAGTTTACTAACGACATCTAGATTTGTTATATTTTCGAGAAGCCAGAAACCAAGATGTTTGTCATCAATTTTTGCTTTGACTGCCGAACCAAAATGATCTAAAATCGATTATTTATTCCTCACAATTTTATGTTACCACACTCAATTTCAAGCATGAGTGAAACACCCCTCTACTGCGAATTTCCTAATTTCTTGTTACTAGAAAATCACTTTTCAGATATTTGATTCAAAACAATTTCTCTCGCAGCTCTAACTTTGGGCTATTCCGAATGAAACTTCTTGAAGAAATTAATTTATGCGAATTGTGACGTAATTTTACTGATAAGCCTCGTTTTGAACAGCCAATCAGATCTCAAATTAGCCTAATACGTACAAGGGTCAGAATCGACGCAGGAGTAATGGCCGTTGTATCAAGGTAGGGGGATTCCTTGAGGCTCACAGCTTAGCCGGTTCGTACCCCAATAAGAATGAGGTAACCGATTTCAGTCAGGAAAATTCGAAAATCCATTTCAACATGTCCACTATTAAGTAATATAGCGGGTGTCCCCAAAAGTACTCCTGTTTAGTCATGAGATTCTCTGTTACGAACATCTCAAAACAGGCAACTGCTGACAAATGAGATACAGTAAGAACCCGCAAAATAGAAACCAGTTTTTTCAAAACAGCCTGTTTAGTTTCCTTTTAAAAGGCCATTAATCTGGCAACAGGCTGAAAGGTTTCTTATGACATGGTTAAAAAACCACCAGTGATTTCAACTTAAATATTTAAACAAACCCAGAGCAAACACTATCGAACGGTATGTTCTTGTTTCGTCTAAAATTACTCAACCATATCATACATACCTAGTATATAGATAGAGATGCTTTTGGATCAAATCTCTAAAAAATGTTTGGCACCTAATTTTAACAAAGATCATTAAATAAGAATTTATTTGGGTTCCTCCTATAAGAAACCTTCTTAGAATCAGGCTGAGAAGTTTCTTATATGAAGGCACCATTTCTCAAAAAAATCAGCCTTAGGTTTCTTATGAAGTGGTTTCTATTTTGCGGGTTCTTACTGTACAAATATGCGAATCGAGGCTGAGCAATGTTCTTATAATATTCTTAAAAATTGGATCGATTTGAACAAATCGGCTATCGAAGGAAACGTTTCTCAATATTATTGCTTTGCTATCCCGGGAGCAGAAGGTTTTCAAACGCCACCGTGCACTTTTCTTCACCCACCCAGTAGCATATGACGTTGCCGACGTGTAGAATTCAGTCGAGGCAAGCGAGGGGCAAATCACTGATTTTTTTTCGTACACCTTCCTTAAAATCACAAAAAAATCACATACAAAAATNATCAGCCTTAGGTTTCTTATGAAGTGGTTTCTATTTTGCGGGTTCTTACTGTACAAATATGCGAATCGAGGCTGAGCAATGTTCTTATAATATTCTTAAAAATTGGATCGATTTGAACAAATCGGCTATCGAAGGAAACGTTTCTCAATATTATTGCTTTGCTATCCCGGGAGCAGAAGGTTTTCAAACGCCACCGTGCACTTTTCTTCACCCACCCAGTAGCATATGACGTTGCCGACGTGTAGAATTCAGTCGAGGCAAGCGAGGGGCAAATCACTGATTTTTTTTCGTACACCTTCCTTAAAATCACAAAAAAATCACATACAAAAATCACAAAAATCACAAAATCACCATACAAAAATCACAAAAATCACAAAATCATAGAAAAATCACAAGAGAAAATCACAAAAAAATCACTAAAATCACAAAAAAATCACTAAAATCACAGAAAAAAATCGTGTGATTTTAAAATCACAAAAATCACGTACGCTATTTTGAGAAGTGATTTGCCCCTCGGAGGCAAGGTGTTGGTATGTGACGTTTATGTATAGATACCTGCCTCGGAAAACGCTTAATGAACTTTACAAGTTATATGTTCGCCCACATCTTGATTATGGAGATGTGATCTACCATATTCCATCTAAAAAATGTGAGTTCACTAACAGCTTTATACTGAATAGCTATATGGAAAAACTAGAGTCTGTACAAGACTCCGCTGCAAGAGCGATAACAGGTGCATGGAAAGGTACTTCTCGAAAGAAACTACTCGAAGAACTTGGCTGGGAAACCTTAGATCTTCGGCGATGGAGCAGACGTCTTGTCCTTTTTTATAAGATTGTCAATGGTATTACACCTGCCTATACTAGAGACTAGAGACCCTGTTCCACATCTTCAAGAACTTCCTTACTCCTTTCGAGCGAGGGCAGTGATTGGGCAATTATGTGCAAGAACTGACAAATATAAGTCAAGTTTTTACCCTAATCGTCTGTTGGAATGGGAAAATATTGATCCAGAGATACGAAATGCATCCTAATTAGGTATCTTTAAGGCAAAATTAAATAAGATCATTCCTTCCACTCCAAAACAAGTACTTGGTATTCATGATCATAAAGGACTAGCCGCTCTCACACAGCTTCGAGTTGGATTAAGTGCATTTAATTTTCACAAATTTAGGCACAATTTTAGTGACACATTAAACCCAATGTGTCCCATAAACGACGGCGTTGAGGATACGGAACATTTCTTGCTGCACTGCCACTCTCATCATCTGCAGAGAAATAATCTCCTCAACCGCACACAGGCAATTTTGCTTTCAAACGGTTTGTCGAACCTTTCCAATCAGGAACTAGTTTCAATAATTTTGTATGGTGATATGTTACCTTTTGAGTCAAATAAAACAATCATTAAAGCAACACTAGAGTTTATTGAATCATCAAAGAGATTTTCTTAAATTATTTCAGTGAAATTTTCGTCCCCCCCCCCCACATTTGTATCATTTTAATTCTTTTCGTAGCTTTAGTTTATGCTGCAGTTTAGTTAATTATTTTCATGTAAATGTTTTATGTTATATGTTAAAGCCACGGGGTTGCAATTTATTCTCATTCTCCCCGTGGTATCGTCCTGCAACCATGTTCTGTTATTGTAAAATTTTAGATTGATAAAAAAAAATTAAGTCTGTTGAAATATAACTATGCAGATAAACGCATAGGTGTGGCATTGTTTCAATATATATATATATATAACCTGCATAATGTTTTCAGCTTGCAACATTTTACGAAATGACAAACATTTTTGCTATGCAGCTTAACTTACCGGATGAGTACAACAAGGTTGCCACAATGGGGCATTTCAATGGGAGCTTCAGGACAAAGCAAATGTTGATGGCATTGTACACATAAACTTACCAAAGAGTATTAACGCAATGCTTCTTTAAATATTGTCCAAATTTGGTTCGATATATTGTCAATCGTTCCCATTGCACAATTCAACCTCAACTGCATTCATTTTTTGGAAAAAGATTGTCAGAGGGTTATCACTATCATATGTGAGCAGCAAGTAAATGTATCGAAGGATGTATTTTGAAAATTTGCCATAAATGCAAAAGTTTAAGTTAATATCTTTCAAATACTATTGCTTCATTAAAGGATTGTCAATATGTCAAAGGCTGCTTGATACTTTGAAACAGGGATCACCAGTTTGCCTTAACTCTCAACCCCATTTTATATACGGGGCACAAAAGTTAAACAAACACACTAATTTCACTCAATTCTATCAGTCTTGTTTAATCATTGAATACTGTATGGTTTTTGCAATTATTCCTTAAGTTCCATGATTTATACTTCTCACAAAATAACGATATAACGATATAACGATTGGAAGGGCTTAAATAACAAATGCATCCAGTAATGAAAAGGCAACGACTATCTTGATGATCACAATGTTCATACTTCATTTCTGCCAAAAATGTTTTGCCCGTTTCTTCTGCCTAAAATTAAAAAAAAAAAAAACCAGACGGTTCACCCCCCCCCCCACATGTCTTCTTTGATGGACCATAAAGTCGCATCACCAATCTGCTAGTGAGAAAACAACTCAATTTTATGACGAAAACTGCCGCAATGAGAAAAAGGGTCCTGGAAGACAGCGAATTTGCATCTGAATGTGTTGGCAAAATCTACGAAAGCAAAAAAGATGCTAATTGTTTAGTATAATGATGCACATGAAACATCACATCTCTAACTCGATATCGAGGAAACAAGAACGATCTTTCATTATTTAGTTCTTCTGGTGTTAACTATTATTTCTGTTGAATCAAGCTCTTCCTGGCCCTTCTGCATTGGCTGACACCCCAACCCCAACCCAAAGGCACAACCCAGCAGATTTCTCTTCCATGTGATCCATTCTCTTGGCACAACCCCAGTTCCGACTGCCTTTCACATCTTATTGGTTTAGCAAAATTCAGCGATCCTAACCTTTGAAGATTAGTACCGTGGATAAAAACTGCCAAAGTCTGTGCAGAGTTCCCTACACCAAAATTAAAAAAAAAAATCCGCAAATTCCCACAAATACAGCTTTCTCTCACGTAACGATTAGCATCTCCTGGTCACTTTAAGCTATAAACCTAATGTCTAACGCTGTCTAATAGCTATACCGGGTGTCCCAAAAAAAAGGTAACAGATTTGATTGGGGCTAGCGATAAGAATTTAAGTCGAATCGATCCCTGATAAGTTTTGAAGTACTCTTAGATAGTTAACTTGAAGATTGATACCTTATTTGTTGATATTGGTGCACCAAGAGTTGGAATATTAATCTTGATAGTCCAAATTTGCCTCCTACTCCAAACCAGAGCTTTTGGGGTTTGGCCTAAGCTGTTAACTCGCTGTGCTGTGGAATCTCCTCAATCATAGCCAAGTACGAACAAGAAACCCCGTGCTTAGGAACACATTTTAGTGGAAATTAAACTTTGACCTTCACAATCAGATTCAAGAATTTAGCCCTGAAGAGACCCCTTTCTTGATTCTACAAAAACTTTGAATTACACCTGCCTGAGAAAAGTTATTCATCAGCGAAATATGTCCCGTAGGCTTTAACACATAGACAATCTTGAAATCTTCATTGCTTGAATGAAATGTTTTTTGCATCATCTCTCACGAAATTATTACGAAACAAGCAATCGTATATGGCCAAGGGAACATAAAAAATGCTCATTCGTGCTTGGCTTGGTGTACTTTTGTAAATGCATTTTGACTGGAGAAAAATATTCCTTGGTGACTATATTCATTAATTTTTTTGTTAGTTTTCAGTTTTTTACGTTCTTTTCAAATGGGTACCCAAAGGACCGATCCTTGTCCAAAAATGTCTTTGACTGAGGAGATTCCCCTAACCAGCGCATTAGCAGTTTAGGCCAAAACCCAAAAGCTCTGATTTGTAGATGGACGGAACTTTTGGCTTTCGAGATTAATATTTCAACTCTTGATGCGCCAATGTTCTTCTGGATGAAAATCTTTCATGGAAGTATCACTTAACAGAACTATCCAAAAAACTGGCTAGAACTTGTGGTATGTTTTTCAAAGTAAGACACTTCTTACCCATCAATATTTTAGTCTGTCTTTATAACTCTTTATTTTCACCGTTTCTACAATATGGCATTTTAGTTTGGGGTCTTACCCATGAAACTCATATCAATCCAATATTTTTGTTGCAGAAAAGGGTCATAAGGGCTATTGTGTTTGAACACTTTACTTCTCCCACTACACCTCTCTTTTCTGATTTAAAGATTTTAAAGCTGCGTGATCTATTTCAAGTGAAACTGCTTTCTTTCGTATACGATTGTGTAAATAAGATCTCTCCTTCTTGTTTTCATTCTTTTTTTGATTTAGTTCAATCTGTTCATCAACATGGTACACGGCAAGCCTCTAAAAACGATATTTTTCTAACTCAGAAAAATACTGCTCAATATGGTCTTCGATCAGTTCGTTACTTTGGAGCTAAGTGCTGGAATGACATTCCCATGGATATAAAAAAATCACCCTCTGCTATTAGTTTTCGTTGTAAACTCAAAGCTTTCCTCTTTGAAAATAATTATCAAAATTGATCTTTGAATAGTAGGCACAAGAAGGTCACCATCCGCCCTAGTCATTTAATCTCGCTGAAAGTATATAATCTCGATCAAATGTATATGAAATTCTATTAAAACAGGGGGTGCTCTCTCCTCGATTAGTCTGACTACTGAGAGAGCTCCTCCTTTAAGTAATTCCCTCCATACAATTTATCTTTTCTCTTTGTTTTGTTGAATATATAGTTTTTTAATTTTGCTTACTGATGTATCAATTTTCTGTATCTTATATTCTTGTAGTTTAGTTATTTGACTGTTTAGTTATTTCAAAACATTGTATGAAGTGGAATTTAAAATATATGAAACTGAAACTGAAACTGAAACTGTAATATCAACAAACGAGGTATTGATCTTCAAGTTAACTATCGAAGAGAACTCCCAAACCTATTTGGGATCGATTCGACTTATACTCTCATCGCTAGTCCCCATCAAATCTGTTACCTTTTTTTTGGGACACCCGGTATATTCAACTATTTGTAAAGCAAATCAAACTTTAGTTAAACATTTTTTGTCAAACTTAGCCATAACAAACATTAGTTTGACAGAGATCGAAGTGGAGTAGAAAATGGAAAACTTGAATAGTAATGAAAGGAATGCGATGGTATTT
The DNA here is from genome assembly GCA_004194395.1 of Aurelia aurita complex sp. Pacific. NCBI lineage: Eukaryota > Metazoa > Cnidaria > Scyphozoa > Semaeostomeae > Ulmaridae > Aurelia > Aurelia aurita complex sp. Pacific. The sequence continues at coordinate 1,102,351 of REGL01000004.1, read as the reverse complement.
CATTTCAAATCTCATTTAAATTGGTTCAATGGCTTTGGCTTCATAGGCGATCGAAGATAGCTGGTTTTAAGATGTACAACAAAAAAGTGGTCTTCTCTTAAACCTTTTTGGAATATCTCAAATAAAGAATTGCCAAAAATATTTCTGTACAGATATGAAGCATAGTGATATGTTTTCTTAGTCAGCAACTATTGCCCTTCCAGATAGGGGGATTTGGAAATAAATGGAGAAAGTTCATTTTTCAGCCTGTTATAATCTTGCCCCACTGTGGTTACGATATTCGCTGAATTGTAAAGTGCTCAGTCGTTAATGTTTTCCAAGCACAACAAACTCTGACCCATGTTGTGCTAAAAAAGCTAACCTAGACAGAGAGTTGATTTCATTCAAATAGGTCATACGTTCATTTCATTCAAATCGGTTATACCGTTCCATACCGTTCCAAAGTGATGGGTACTTTAGCTTGCAAGCTGCTTGTAAACAGCGTGAATTAGAATAAAACAAGTCTATTGTAGTTGTGTTCACTTGTAAGCCTTTTACTGATTGGAATTGCACAATCTACTGCTAATTTTTCAAATCTTGTACGAGTCAAGTCAATGAAACAATAAAAGAGCAGATGGCTAGAACAGATTCTTTGTGTCGCTCAAAATAACAGGAAAGAACTTCCCTTGCTATTCATGAAATAATAAGATTCAAGCACCGTTTCCACACAATGACGTAACAGCGTACATTTTAATAGGCCCTATACTGGACGTTGTTCAATGCCTCTTACGTGACTAAATGTTCTTGCAGTACCAGCTCTAAGTTGATTAGTTGGTTTGAGATGTCTCGATTTTTCCATCATATCCTTCTTCAAGTATCCGCTACACTACGGTGTACAGCAACTGCATCACAGTGTCTGCTTCCCATCCAATGGAGTGTCATATGAAATCAGCATTTATTGAAGGAACTATATCGATTTTGCTCTATTCTAACTTATCTTTAAACAAATACTTTTGCAACAGCATCTGCTCCGCCACTTGCTATGAAAGGTTGAGATGGATGGAATGCTACATCAAATACAGCTTCATCGAATTTCTTCCTATGTGCTGTAATTTCTTGGATGCAAGTCTTATTTTCCATATTCCATAATCGAATAGAGCCATCGTGACCTAAAGATCAAAATGAAACGAATAATGTTCATGTTATCTCAAAGAAGAAATAAGCGAATAAGAAAATATTCAAATTTGAAAGTGGCTTTGCAGGGATAATTCCAACAGAACAAAAATGCATGGAACACGCTGCTTATGATATAAACTACCTACCAGCTGTCCGAAAATGACGTATTTGTATTTGGCAAGAGGCGTATTTGTTAACCATGGACCGATTTCAATGTAGCATTAATCATTTTTGTCGGCAGAAAAGCAACCATGGTAGAAAAACTGAATAGAAAATTTGTAAACAATGCAAAGTGGCTCAGATTAGCTGTAACTTAGCTATTTCTCATTTCTTTCGCCCACTGTAAATAAATCAATGATGGTGATGAAACCGAACACTGATATGAACAAGTATATCAAAACTTGGAACAGAAATTATCTCAGTTGTTGTACGATGGCCTCAGTTATCCGCTTTTGTTCACAATCTTGTTCACATTCGCCTTTAATCATCATTGGCCAACACTTAACATTGACAGAGAATAAACTGATCAAAAGCAAACGAAAGAAGATTAGAAGAGAACAACAGATCTCAGAAAGAACAGTGGGTTTGGGGGAGGGGGGAGATATATTTGAGGTCTAGCAACGGTGAATGAAAAAGAATGAATCAAAGACTGAACAAGAGAATTCGAGATTTTGATGAAAACCTGGAGGAATAAATCATACAGCAAATTTACTACACATTACAAAAACATAGGCAAAGCCACAACATGAAAAACAGTTTCAAGGCTTCAGTTTGAAAACTAGCGATCATTAGGCATCATTTCTGTTGATGCCATCACCTGCGCAGTAACTCATCATAAGCCTTGCATTTGTTTCCATTTCAATACTGTGACAAGTGCCACAATCATGGAAGCAAACTGTATGGGGTTCTGACGTGAAGTTCCGCTTAGCAATTGTTATTAAAGCATTCTGTACATGCTACATGCCTTACAGTGCCACTGAAGTGTAGTAATGAAAATTTTGATAATGCCATTTTTGTAATGATTACGAATAAACAAGAGCCGCTGAATCGAATGATGTAATTATTTCCTGTATATTGTTTCTATAAGTATCATATTTTAAGCCCTAAAATGCCAATTATCAAGTTTTTTTGTGCGAAAAATAATGCGCGGCCAAACAGGAATGTGTGACGTACTTTGATTTATCACTCGCTGTGGCGTGGTATGTTTTTAACTGCAGTTCAGCCTGGAAGTCACGCGAAGCTCGACGCGAAGCCTCTGGTTAACTGTTTAAAAATCAGAAAATGCCACTTTCTGGTGACTTTAACAACGCCAGCTGCATGAGATATAATCACGAGCTCGCAGGTTCTCGGGAAAACTTCCATAACAAGAGCAGAATCATCGAGAACTTGGTATAAGCACGGTATCTACGCAAAAGGGTTATTAGGGCCTATTGGCAGCTGAAGCAACAAGACTAACTCGACAAGCCTGTTTTCTGCAGAGAACATTGATTTACATTTTACACTTGGCTTTTGACGAAATTAGACTGCTAAGACGTCGTAAGATCAACATAGTATCAACGTCTGGAAGCTGAGAGATTGTGCTGTGTTGCTCTGAGGAGCGAAGAAAAAATCCCGAGTTCATTCCTTCAGGTGGGTGCAAGTTTTGTTGTGCTTGTGTTGCTGCTCTCTGAGATTTGACGGTGTAGCATATCGATGCAGTGATTGTTTTAAGTTTAGTATCGAGGACCGTTTTGAATTATAATGAATGAAATGGTATTTTCAGATTTGATTTGAATGAAAGCACTGTGGATGCACAGTTGGTAACAGGTCGGTCTCCTGACCCCAAATTCTGAGGACCGTTCCTTGCCTTTTGTGGTCCTAGTTTCCAAACCAATACAGAAAGGAAAATGCTCTCAACCTGGTGGAAACCGGTTTTGTTTACCACTCATATGGTGCCTATTACCTAAATAATAAAAAAGCAAAGCAGATGCAGTTATTTTGGCTCTTGTTAACCAAAGGACTGCTGTCCATTGAGTTATGATTTTTATTTGATATTTTAGATGAAATGAAAGATCAAGTCAACCAAGATGAAGAGCAGATGCAGAACTCATTTGACATATCTGTTCAATAATCTCTTTGATGAAAAATGATCTCAGTGCAAACAGAATTGGGTTTGAAAATGAAGGTGACCTGACGACAGCCTTCACTGCCTCAAGATACTGAAACAGTTACATTTATTTTGACAAAGAGTTAGTTTAACACTTGTTTATTTATGGAGTATAATGCTGCCTGCCATTGATCTTGTAAGAGTAGGTACCAATAAGAGTAGTAAGAGGAATAAAATCTTGAGATCAAACTCTCTTTTCCTGTGCCTTGGATAATGTACTTTCAGTGCAAAATTAAACCACTTATTTTGGAAGAAACTAAGAATTTGAACCAGTATTGAGTTTCTTAAAATTATCAGATTTCAAGGTTCTACTGTATATAACAATCTCCATGTCTACTACCGATGCCCTTGTGAAAATTTCAAAACAAAGTTGTTGAAGCCTCTATTTTTTAGACATTTACACATGCTTTTTATGAGAAACTGCTTACAAGAAACTCAACTCTAAGATCCTCCAAAATTATGAGACTCCAATACTGGGAACATATAACTTAGGAAACTATCAAGTTTTAATAAAGGACATCCTCGTCATATTTGTACTTTATTTTCACTTGTTTTCTGTCTGATATTACTCACGAGGTACTTGAGTAAATGTCTAACACTGGAAAGGCTTCAACAAATGTTGCTTTCAAATATTCACAAAGGCAAAGGCCATAAATACAAAGGTTGTTGAAACCTTTGAGAAACTTTTCACTCTGAGAACTGCAAATCTGATGATGTTAAGAAACTTTCAGTACTGACTCAGATTCTTTCTTATAAAAGGCAGGGATGTAGGAAGCATCTCAAACTTTGGGGGGGCATGACACTTCAAAGGCATCTTTCTCATAAAGCTAAAGGGGCACTTGCTGAAAATAGAAAGCACACTCTTTTTATTGCAAAATCTTGGGGGGGGGGCACATGCCCCCAGTGTCCTCCCTTTCTATGTTTCTGATAAAAGCCCAGGCACCTTCCGAGTAATATGCTACAAGTAAAAATGAAGTAAAATTAAGCTGAGGAGTTTCTTTATTGGAATAAACAGTTTCTTAAGTTAAATTTTCCTAGAACTGGAGTTTCTTAATGTTTTGGCGACCTGAGAGTTGAGCTTCTTATGGCTGGTTTCTTGTAAAAAATATGTGTAATGTTCACTAAGTTGTATCCAGAGAATTTGACAAACACTTCCTGTGATTTTCTTCAACCTGTGAGTATGAGAAGCTATGGTGATGGCCCCTAATCTACCAATATTTTTCTTCAGTTTGGCTACACATGCTCAGTAAGAAAGTAACAGAAAATAAGCAGTAATGATGTTAAATGGATTATTGCTACCTTCTAACCTACATGCAAGTTTTAAAAGAAATACTGAAGTAGGGCAGGACAAAAACACAGTTGCCAGTTTAAATATGCCTGATGAAGAGCAAAGACAATTTTGTAAATAAAGATAACCCTTCCCTGCTGATATCCCTGATTGGAACTCTTTGGTATAATGTCAATACCAATGTCAGATAGAACCACAGTTTGTTTGTTAACTTTCTTAAATACAACTCACATTTTTTGCATATGAGGAAGTACATGTAAAGAACTCAACAACTGCATACAGGGCCTATTTTACAACATTTGGAAACTGGTGTGCACCTATGTTTCATTCAATTCCTACTCTGGTCATTTCCCTGGGACACCCCTGGGTATTTGCTCATAAAATATTCCTGGCCCCCATGCGTTTGACTGCAAATTTTCCCCTGCTTCCAGGGGCATTTGGTAATAGTAGTGATTATAGCGTTTGCTTATAAAGTTTTTGGGAGTATGCATGTGTTCAGTGCCAAGTCCTGGGCATTTGCCAAAAGACTTGCCCCATCCCCTGAGGCATCTGTACAAGCAATTTTTTGACCCCTGGGCTGCCTGCGGAGGATGGTCAGGGCAGGAATAGAATGAGACATTAGGTTGAATATCAGACATAATTGAGAAATGTTATTTGGAGTTTGGTTTTCCCAAATCCTTCAAACTAACTTTATATTGTAGAGTATACTACCATCCTCACTTGAAACAGATCATACCTTTCATTTTAGCAAAAGGATTTACTGCTATTGTGCAGCTGGGCCCTAAAGTCTGAGTTAATTTTTTCACTTTTAATATGAAAACATATTTAGGATGATTCCAACCTCATCTCCTTTTAATCTTCTGCAATCTATTATCAACTTTTTATGAAACCACATAACAAAAGCTGAACTTATTTTTTACTGTGACAAGAAATATCAGGTATTGTGATGTGAGGCCAAGAGACTGTGTTAGACTCAGAATTTTGGGCTGAGAAAAATATATGCTGCCATGTGTGGAATTCACTGTTTAAGATAAGCCACACTCTTTTCTTGTTATACAATACAATGCAATACAAAATAGCATCAGCGGCAAAGTTTCAGTTGCTTGTAAAATGTTTTGGTATCCATAAAATTTTGAATTTCCAGCTTGTCCTGCAGGGTTCAAGTTCTAGGCCATTTTGCATGAAATATTCTCATCCAATTGGAGTCAACCATGCTCTAAGCAATGTTTATACCAGATTTGTTGGACCTGAATAACAATAAATAACAAAACATTTAACTCTGAATTGGCTTACCAACCACAGTCAATAGTGACAAAAAGGCAAAACTTCATGTTTCTACATTGGCTACCTTACAGGCAAACCTTGATTTTCTATTTATTGCAATAATAACAGATAACCGCAAATCCTGGTAACAAAAATCATGTTCAGTTTCATACCATCTTAGGCTCACTTAATTCGCTCCTTTTAGGTTACTGCTGATTTAATAAGTTTGCAGAAAACTCATATCTGATCCCCTTCGTGCTTCTGGTCAAGACAAGTTTGCTCAAGTGGTGGTGAAAAGCCTCACAATCACAACGAACACCAATTCAAATGACCTATCATATCAACACATGAAAGAAAAACGAATAAAGCATTCAAGCACAAATTCTCACCATTTAATTGTAGAAGCACTTCCAGGTGTCCATTAATTGGAATATCTGATCTCCCAACATGCCGTAATTGATGCTTCCAATCTCGCCATCATCGCCTCTTCCCTGAATTTGATACGGGCAAGAGGGCCTAAATCATCGTCAATAAACGGCGGCTTTCAAACAGTTTTAAACCGGCTACATCACTCCGCAGCATTTGTTATTTATCATCCCGTGGTCACTTGGTACTACTGATGCGATTGGAATCCAATTTATCTCCAAAGTCTCGGCAAAACATGCAATAATATTCACTTTTCCTCACGGCACATTGGCAGCCAGGAACCTTCCTTCCAGTCGTTCACAGTGGTGTCTTCGTGTGTGATGAATTGAATTGAACGCTTGATAAATCATTCTACGTCACTCGGCCCAGGCTCTTTTCGCAAGACCAAGGGGTAAAAACACCCCAAAAAATGGCATTTCCCGGCACCAAAATGAAAAAATATTTACGTCAATCGAATCATCGATGATTTTTCCATTAGGGATCGTATTAACATTTTTTGACTAACACACTTCAGTGGCACTTTAACGATTGTATGGGTCTGAAAAAGATGGCAAAAAAGAAAGTTTGCTTTTTGCTTCAGCCTGTTTATATAACTTTACCTTATTTAGCTATCTTACGATTACAACCGTAACTATGCATAATCTTTGAATAATTTTTGCGATATATTTCCACACGTATTATCTCTTCTTTGCTTAGGATGAGACACACTGTCCTGAGAAATTCCAATCTATTATAAAACAGGACTTAGTCCTCGGATTTGTCCAATCGTCTTAACATGGCCTAGCGCATTTACTAAGCGAAGTGTGAATTTGTTGAGACAACTGTGATATTGACAGGAATTGTCTTGACATTAACTGAACATTGCGAGTCCTTTAGTCATTCGGTGGACACATAAGAAACGTGCAGTGGTATATAAACACGCATCTACATTGAAATCTGTGGGAATGAAGTGAAGACTTACTTCCTGATAGAAGGTATAATCCAGTTGGGTCTATCGAAAGACTTGTAACAGCATCCAAATGAGCTACCATTGTATGAATTTGTTTACCTATAGTACGATGAAACGAATGTATAAGCACAACTGTTTACAAACAAATGTTCTTCGTTGCTAGTCATGCCAACCATCTTTTAATCAACAAGATTCCTTGCTCACATCCTTAAACATGTCGAATGACCATTAAATATTTTCGTTTCACTAATTTCGATAAAGATGCGCGAGAAAAATAAAAATGAAAAGTTTTCTCTCCGAGAAACAATGTTCATGTTGTATTGAGACATGGGGAATATACCTGGCAGTAAGAATTCTTGTTTCTGATTTCGACCAACGCGGCAGTTTCATGGAAAAATAAACAAGACCTAAATAATCCTTTTTGCTGAATTTTCTAAAATCTTTAAACAATCGATCGTTCTTCTGACAGATTTCGAAAATCTAAAACAGTCTCTACAAAAGGGTGTTTGAGAAAGGACTTGCAGTTATAACTTGTAGTAAATACCTTTGATTTTTAAGTTCTATAGCAACATTATATTTTCATTTGAATGGGCATCCCAAATGACATGCACGATATACGCATAAACTAACATGAGAGATTATGAATGGGTACCATACCATTGGATTAGTTATAATTACTCCATTTTAGCTTGTTTTTCGTATGCTTCAAAGCTTGCTTCACAAAGGCACAAACATTCATGAAAGACACTTTTAAGGTTTGCAAGAAAACGAATTATGGCAGCTGCTCACTCACTGCAGCCTTACAATCAAGTGTGCGGATTTATCGTTTTACATAACCCGTTAGTCAATCGCTAACTTAACAAAATTCAACATTTACAGTCCACTTACCTGAATTTATGTCAAAAAACCTAATATGTCGATCTTCGTGCGCAGTGATCACAATTGGAAGGGTTGGATGAGCTAAAACTTTGTTTATCTGAGTATGAGGTGTGCCATCTACGAAGAAGAGAACAAAGTTTGACAGGCAAAAAGGACCAAATTGAAGGCAAAATTTACATGTGAATACTCAAATGCAACGTTCATCCACTCAATATACACTTTAAAATAAGCATCTCTTAACGTTGCAATACTCAAATGTAGCAGCGTGGCTTCCCAGCAAAGGTGCACCAATGGGTGAACGAAAAGTTTTAGCAATGGGTCTTTGTTTTAGCAATAGTTGCAAATACTAGGCCACTAAACGTATAAGCAAAATATACAATCACTTATGATGTAAGCTGCATATAGCTCATCTAAAGAATTTCTTAACAGCTGCAGTTAAAGGGAATGTAAGCATACAAAAGTGGTTCAAGCCACTTGCCGTACAAATTCTAACCTATAAAATGGCAGAATTTCCTATTGACGTTGATCAGTTATCCGAATATGGCTCGATAGGTGTCAAAGTCCATAGTCCTCATACGACCATTTTTAACAAAGACCTATATATGCTTAGATTCCCGTTAAGTCCTTTGAATTAACAACAAATGAGTTGCGCTCGTAGCATCAATAAATTCATCGCAACCCCGACCTGACATCTGGTGTGAAACAGAATCTAGTATAGTATCCTTCAATTTATAAATGCTCGTAGTGTGACTGTATACAGTTTATCGTTTCGTGTTTGTATATATTGGCCATGGGGTAGTCATTGTCTTTCGATCCCGATGGTATCGTACCAGTAGTGTCGTATAGTAATTAGAATTAGGTATAGTAGAATGTAAAATGTATTGTAAAATTTTCTATTTGAATAATAATAAAAGAAGAAAAAAAGGCCTTTTAAATATCTTGACTTGAAAACATTTCCAGGAAATATGCCAAAAGCCCAATTGCCTGAAAAAGGCATATGGACCCATGGAAGCTGATGCTGAAGTGGAACAAGAAATGATGTAATCCCCAGTTTAGAATTACTGACGTAACAGCTGTGAGCTTTGTCTGTATTGAGACACCCTGACTGCAATATGATTCAATTAAATTGAAATAACAACACTTACTATATGTCTTGGCACTGTCTAAGCGAACTGCTACTTTGGCTGTTTCTAAATCGAAGCAAAGGCACTCTGAAGTTGCATAAGATGCGAACATCTGCCCAGAATCGGAATTGCTGAAAGCTACTGAAGTTGGATTTCCTGTTTCTGTAAATATAAGGGATATTTCATAACATGACGGAGAGAAAAACAATTTTGGGCAATGAATATGCAAAAGAGCACATAAAAAGATATAAGTGACCTTTGGCATTTGTAGCTTTTGTTGACAAAAACGTTTCTCCTGCAGTCATGAAAACAATTCGAAGTATCAGATTTGATTTGATTTGATTTTTAATTTTTTAACCACGGTAGCCCGTCAGCCTGCAGAGACTGCTTTTCAGGGGGCCGTGCAAAATACTACAAAGCAAATCTAAAACCTTATTTACAGTTAATCTTATTACTATAATATAAATTAATATACAAAAAGAAATGTTCCTAAATTTATCAAAAGAAAAATAAAAGAAAAACCAAAAACCTTCTACAATTTCTTTTTTAGCCTCTTTTTGAAGGTTAGAAGGGAGGGTGCATGTTTGACATCTGAACTTAATTGGTTCCAAATCCTAGGCCCACGAAATGAAATAGACTTCTGCCCATTTGACGTTTTGAAGAAAGGAACACGCAAGTCAGCTTCGGTATTTCTTAGTCTCATTGTGTTAAGAGCTGATTTTTTTTACAAATAACTCAGACAGATATTCGGGCACAAGACTATTTGTTGACTTGTACATTATAGTCGCTGTTTCATTTTGATTAACGTCCGAGATAGTTGGCCATTTCAGCCTTTTAATCAGGCCAGCTGCTGAAACATCATAGCTGCTATTTGTAACAATTCTGGCAGCTCGATTTTGTAATTTTTGGAGGGTGTCAATTTGAGTTTTACCACAACATCCCCAAACTGAGCAACAATAGCGGAAGTGGGGTTCAACAATTCCTCTGTACATCTTACTGAGCGTTTCCTCAGGGAGAAGTTTCTTTGTATACTTCAGAAAACCTAAGGCTCGAGATACTTTCGTTCTCATACACTTCATATGCTTATCCCAGACAAGATGACTGTCCAACTGAACACCAAGGTATTTAGTCCTCTCTAAAGTCTTTATCTGTGTGCCATTTATAGGAAAGGAAGGCTGGTCAACGACTTCATCATAGATCTTTTTAAGCTTAGGACGGGATCAAACTATCATTGCATGAGTTTTAAGGACGTTTACGGATAGTTTGTTTCCCTGCAGCCAATCTTTTAAACAATCTATATCTTCGTTCATGTAGTCAAGAAACCCAATGTGCCCTCCCGGTTATCACCATGCTGGCTGCATGACAACTCGTGAACTTGGGCACA